>ML795742.1:83252-106816 GCA_009831015.1 Picea engelmannii
TTTGATGTCCAGATTGCTTTTCTACAAGGGCCTTGTAGGCCAAAAACTTGTCAAAAACTTCACTCTTGAGTTTTAAGAAGTAAACCCAAGTACGTCTAGAAAAGTCATCAATGAAAGTTAAGAAATACTTGCACCCAGAAAAATAAGGAGAAGAAAGTGGACCACACAAATCATTGTGAACAAGCTGCAAAGGAACCGAGGTGTGCTAAGAGGCACATTTGTCAAAACTATCCCGATGATGTTTGCCGAGAACACAACCGATACAAACACCATCTCTGCATGAAACAAGAGGAAGACTAGTCACCATCTGTTGATTACGTAGTTTCCGCAATAAGCGATAGTTTAGATGACCAAACCGCTCACGCCAAAGTTTGCTCGAGTCATCGCTATGAGCAACAAAAACTGATGAAAAAGCTGATGACAAAAAGTTGTCAAAATTGTACAACCTAGTAATATCATCAGGAATTCCAGTTGCAAGAACATGCTTAGGATTTTTTAGATCCTTGATTACAACTTGGTGAGGTGAAAACTCGACGGTTTTACCTTCACCTAAATGAGTGATTTGATATATTGATAGAAGGTTACAAGAAAGATTTGGAACACATAATACATCATTGAAATGACCATTTTCTACCTGAACTGTTCCAGATCCTACAACACTAAGAGATCTATCATCGCCAAAAAATATTTTCTTGGTGTTACATTCATTTAGAGCAGAAAATATGGCTTTATCCTTAGCCATATGATAAGATGCTCCTGAATCAATAAGCCACTCATTAGAAGAAGAAGTAGTAGTAGAAGGTGTATTGAAGGAAAAACTAGAAGAAGAAAGTGCATGTCCATGAGAAGAAGAAGAAGAAGAAGAATCAATACTGATGTTGTGCTTCTTCATCGCTGCTTCTAAGGTTGCCATCTTCTTGAAACATTTGGACTCATCATGACCATCTTTATCACAAAAGTTGCAATGTCTGTTAGTATTCTTACTTTTATATTTTGCTCCTTTGTCACCATTAGGAGTTGAAGTTGTCTGAGCGGGTTTGAAACCCTTAGGTTGTTTGTTGTTGTACAAGGATTTTGCTTCTTGGGATACTTGGGTTTATCTTTCTGCTGGGCAACTAAGGCTTTGTTGGAGGTACCTGCAGTGTTGATCACTCCAAGTTTTACAAGCTTATCTTCCTCTCTAATCAAAGAAGCACAAAAGGACTCAAGAGTGGGTTTTACATAAGCTTTCCCTAGAGCCTCTTTCATGGCAAAAATGGTAGATACAAACACATAATATGCACTACCTAGCTTAGAAAGAATAAGATATATGCAATGCTCTTCCTCCATTTTTATCTTACATTCTTCACATAAAATTCTGAGTGTTTTAAACTTAGATAGATAGTCTCCAAGGAAAGAAAAATCACTTGGAATCAAGGTCAGTATTTGATTTTCTAACCGTTGTGCTCGAATAATATTGAGTTTACCAAACACATATTCAATCGTGTTCCAAGCTTCTTCGGGGTCATCAATTCCTTGAAGGTGGTACCTTAAATCATGAGAGATTGACATTCTGATTAGTCCACGTGCTTCGTCATTCCTATTATCTCATTTGGATTTCTATCATCATCAATGGGTGTTGTTTTCTTTCCCAAGGTAATCCGGTACAAGCCTTTACTTCTTAATAAATCTTCCATATGGGATTTCCATTGGAAGTAGTTGTTGCTGGTAAGCAAGAAATTACTTGTAGAAGCCATATTAAATATGCAGATAATGCGGATTTAAAAACTGAAACTAATGATCTGGATGGAAAGATGTCAAAAAGTTATGTGGTTTTAAAAAAAACGGCACTGAAAATGGACTTTTGATGTGAGAGTTATGCCCTTTTTAAAAAAAGGCATAAACGGTAACCAAATAACCACGTGATAGTGTAAGCTACTTTATGAAGTGACCCACTTTTATAAAGAGAAGTGGGGATCACTTTTACAATGAAGTTACCTTATAACAAAAAAGTTGCATGCAAAATAAACAACTCTAAAATAAAATATAAAGCTACTTATAGTGATTCACTTTTATACTTGAAGTGAAATGCACTTTACAATTTTTAGCATGAACTTTTTCAAAAAAAGTAACAAAAGAGAGATTTGAACTCAAGACCTCTTACTTAATAAGGCGATTTTTAACCAAATGGTCTAGCAAAACATATTGTAATGTTCAGAAGGAGGATTGTTGTTGTTGTTGTTGTGGAAGACGGCCTTGGAGAGCATGCTAAAAAAAAACTCTTTTCACACAAGATTTTTTTTTTGCTTATCGATGACAACAAGGGTTAGATCTCGGTTAGCTTACCTGGAAGATGCACCTTTTCCTATCCGTTTCTGATTTTCCAAGATTTCACAGGGCATGGGGAAAAGAGAATACCTAGATCTAAAAGAGTAGCAACCCATAAATAAAAAATACAAACCAAAATAAAATCAAAATAAAACTTTGCAGAAATTTAAAAAATGCATATTTAGGCTTTATACCTTCGGATCTGAATGTAATGGCCGTATCTTGGGCAAATGGAAACCTTTTCGAGTGAAAAGAAAAGTGTGCCTGAATGAAATGAGTGCTCTGGATGCAATGGAACAATCCTCTTAGCCCAGAAATGTATGAAAATTCCAGAAAATGGAGATGAGGCAACTCGGCTTCACGATCTCGATCTACAACAGGAGCGGGTCTTCAAACAGGCTCTGATACCATGTTTGACAACACAAGTATTCCAACAGAGGACAAACACCTTCCATGACCACTCACATAACCAGATCAAAGATCAACACACCAATGTTTTCACGTGGTAAAACCCCTACAGGGAAACATCCACGACCCCAACCAACACGACCACTTGGAGCAGTTTATTAATGCAAAGAAAAAGATTACAAAGATATTTTACAAGAGAGTTTCTCACAATCGATCATCAACAAATGACCCTCCATGCTCTTTAAATAGAGATCATGGACCGATTGGGTGTTAAGCCATATATCAATGGCCGTTAAGATCGAGGACAATATGAACTGTCAGATCACTCTATGTCAGGAACATATTGTGACCGTCGGATTTCCTAACTACAAATGCATACTAATGCATACTAAAGAAACACACTAAGAAACACACTTTTACCTAACGACATATTAGACCAAGTAGATCTTAACTAAATCCTAAGTGTCTAAATATCCTAACAAGTATCAAGCACATAATTTTTAAGTAAATATACATGGAATACATTATGAATGTACATGGATGCAGGTAGTGCAAGCATGTATGCAACACAACCAATTCTCTCCAGGATTTCAAAGCGTCCACAATATCTTGCTGCCAGCTTTGCACAGTTCCCTAAATTCAAGGAACTTCTCTTTGCCTTCACTTTTAGGAATCAATGGTCACCCACTTTAAACTCTCTATGAGTTCTACCCTTATCTGCATAGATTTTCTGCTTGTCTTGGAAAACCTTTAAATTATATTCTATCTTCACCATATGTTCCATTTACCTAAGAAATTCTAGTCCAACCACTACTATGTTTGCTGGGTTTTTCTAGCTCGCCGGTGTATTGCACTTTCTTCCATATAATGTTTCAAATGGTGTCATCTTCAAACATTCCCAATACCCATTATTATACACAAACTCTACCAAGTCTAGATAATCTTCCAATTTTGATGGTTTATCCATCACATACATCCTTAGCATATCTTCAATCACCTTATTTACCCTCTCTATTTTCCCATTTGATTATGGGTGATATGTTGTGTTAAAGTTCATATTTGTCCCAAATCCTTTTGTAATACCCTTGTTTTCCCCAGTTTGTAAGTATAACTATAACTGACCAAGAGACTATGGCAGACTAGATATGTGTGAATGTTAGATTTGATGAACGTTTTTGTTATAAAAGGTCAATGTATGTATATTCTATTATTAATAGAAAATGGATAGTGTTGCATAATTGCTGAAAGGGGGGTTTGCCAAGATAGATCATGGTGCTATGAGAGATATGGTGAGGGGAACCATAAATGTTTGAGATGACCCCCCACCAAACCAATATCTTACTGGATTTAATGACTCAGACCCAAAACAATCCTCTGACCCAGAAATGAATTACTAGTTAATGAGGAGATGGGACATAGTACCCATCTGCAAGACTTCTAGACATGACCACGAGATGGGGATTTAGAACCACACAACCTTGCCGAGAAAGGAAAGAAATGAGGTAATTCGTGGGTAGAGGTAGATCTGCGAGAGAGAAGAGTTGAAAGATAAAATATCGAGAAGAGAAAAGGGCCCTTGCAGCTCTTTGGTTCGAGGAAGAACTGAGAAATAAGCTCGTTCTGGGTGCAAGAAGTTGCTGACAGGGTTTTTAGTCCAAGATGATAAATAGGGCTGATGAGTGGCTATGGAATTACTTGTGCAGACATCCTTGCTTGACATAGAGAAAACCGATTGCCAAGATCCCGTGGGAGGAGGAGAATAACCTCCATCCCTGACTGTCATTGAGCAAGAAGAAAGAGTCTCTCTCAGAGCATCATGGTATAGATCAGGGGTGGCCAATGGTAAATCCATTCAGGAGTGGCTGTTTCTATGGTTGGGTGGAAACATGCACCCCTTTTAGTAGTCGCTTCATGATTTATGGTTTTCTGATAAGTATTTTCATACTCTGTGTATTAAAATGGAAATGATGATTGAATATATTTATATGTCTATGACTAAGTTCTATATTGAATAATTATGGTAGAAATATCTATTGTCTCTCTGTGAACCTATGCTTTTGAATGGTCTTTTGCTTGCCTCAACTTAGTAGCTAGAGAGCTATGGGATATAAGTTTGCAAGAGTGTCGAGGAAGGATTTAATGGGATGGTTAAGTCCTGCTGACCTCTAGAATCTACCTTCGTGGGAATACTAAGTTCAAACCCTATGGAAGGAGGGCCCTCCTTCATACCCTTCACTTGTGTGACCGAGGGCTCATTCCCACTTCCTTAACCCATTTATGGCTAAAGGAATTAGTGTGTATCCCACAAACAATTTCAAAGGACCCATATGACCAAGGTCAGGGAACCCTGCGCTAGGCCTGAAAGGAGCCAAGACTTTCTGGCTTCGGAACTCCGAGAGCTCAGAGCTCTGGAATATTACAACCTTACCATTTTTAAACCGACCAAAGGAAATTGGTTCTTATAGTTACCCACAAGGTCGACCGACGCCTAGCGGTTTCCCTAATTGTGGAAGATAGACCTGTCCCACTGTTAAACCCTGATCCATGTACCAATCATGAATTAATGCGAGCTGCATATCTGAGGGTATTCAGGAGTCCCATTGGCTATTGGATCTACACTGAGGTAAGTCCAACAAATTCCTACTTCGAGAGAACAGAGAGGTTATAGCACCAAACTCCCCAAATGTCGGAGTTATGAAGTGATGAGAGCTGTGGATTTGGGGAGTTTCCTAGGAACCCCTCTTACCCATCCGATCAACCAATGGAGGGGCCTGCATACGGTACTTTGACAAAGTCTTGCATTGGGAGAGAGGAGTGACCATAATGCTAAAAACCCCAAAGGCCGAAGCTATGGACTGATGAGGACCATAGATATAGGGACCCTTCAAGATCTCCCTTGAACGTTAGATCTAGATCATGGTCAACCCGACGCTGACCACTCCAGGAGCAAAGAGGAAGTCACACCACAGATCCCTCAAACACCTAAGTTATGAATTAACTGAGGCAATAGATCCAAGGGTTACATGGAAACACCTTGGCCGTGAGATCGAAGGGCTTGTAAGGATATCAGTTCGGGGTGACGTGACATGATGATGTCACCTAGAGTGATGTGGACCCACGGTTGACATGCCACGTGTCACCTGGATTCATACGTTTTGTAGACCTTATGTGCCCATTAAAATGTGACACATGTCACCCACTATAAGGTCCATGTGTCATCTCTACCTTGTCGCGTGTCATCTCTGACACCTGCTTACTTGGTCCATTTGGCGGGTGGAGTACTCGAGACCTACCTGTACTTACCTCTGCATCTAGTACATCACCATGTGCGAGGGTGGACCCTTCAGGAGTTTGGGACTTTGGGAATCTGGAGGTTTAGGATGCAATATCAAGGATAAGTCGAAAGGCCTGAAGGCCTGTATTGGATATATCGGTAAATGCGGACATAAACTGATCTCCCTAAATCCACCTAGATCTAGAACAAAACAAGACAGGACATGGCGCTTTCCCTAAGCTCTAATAATTGAATCTACCATCAAATAAAGGATGAGTAACATACCTTTGAATATCGCTTCCTTATGTCTTTGTTGTCCCTGCTTCGCTCCGATGCTCTTGTGCTATTGATCATGTAATGGAACACAAACCAACCAAAGTGAAAGCAATAATAATATATTCAATGAAGAATTATACATGTGATCAAGGAATCATGTAATAAAATGAGAATGATTTTATGGGAAAGAAACATGCCATTGTATTATATTAAGAGAAAGTGGAAGATACAACCAAACAACCTTGATGTCGCTAAGTTCCCTTTCAGTGGCCCTTGCTCTTGACACACACACTTGCTCCAAACTTGCATGAAGATGATCCACAATAACTTAATAAGATGAGATGAAGCCTTCAAGCATCTGATGTAGAGTACCTCACACAATTCACAGCCTATTGAACCTTAATCATTCCTTACTTTCTCTTGCTTAATACTTTTGCTCACATAATTCTTAACCTTTTCCATGAGAAATCCATCATTATATAGGAGAAAGAGAGATGGTTAAAGAGATCAATATTATCCCACCAAATCAGAGAGGTGGGTAAGATCTCAGTTTTAGAACACCATCGCACCCTTTCTATATAGCAGCCTGCGGAAACCCCGTAGGCTAGGCTTAGAGAAGCCTACGAAAATCATCATTTTTGCACTGTATAATACTACTAGCCTGCGACGTACTTCTAAAAACAAGCCTTGTAGAGCAGGAAACCAATTACTTTTCTTATGGGAAAGATCCTTTTGAGAGGCTAAATACATGCTTGTAGACACATCACCAGGGTGACCAAAATAATGTGTAACAGAATTCCCCCCAAAGTATGAGTTTGGAATTTGTGACAGCCAAAATACTTTGTAGAACATGTGTGTGTGTCAGAAACAAGGAGCGCACCAATCGGGAACTTGCAAACAACCAAGCATCTATGCAATATTATACCATTTCTGAGGTAGGCATTCCCATGCTCAGACTACAAGTGATTTAAACCATAAATGTCAGTCATGGCCACCAATCATACACCGTGGATCCATGACATCAAGATTCTACATAGCCACCAGGAATACATCATGGATTTATGCTCTAGAAAACTCAAATTCAGACATAGCACGAGACATACAAAGTGGATCTATGTGTCAATACAAATCATAAATATTCCATCGCAACCTAGACCAAAATGATGAGATCTAGGGTCTTCAATCCCTTCATCTGTAAGTACGAATCTAGCCATGCGATTATAGGTGCTGAAGTCAAACATGGTAGAAACCATTTGATTACCGGTCATTAATGAAAACCACTAACAAGTATGAGGGAAATCACCATTGATGTCAATGACTCCCAAGGTACCCTAGTACAATCCATCAAATGTGAATAAATGAGCTGAATTTGAACACTCAATATAATCTCTCGATCAAGGACCAATGATGTGAATCCACTGTCGAAAGCGAATAAACCTTCCATTGAGGCATGCAGGATCTAAGATACTAAATGATTTCTAAGTCTTATTCTCGGATGATGAGTTGAAATTGACTGGAAAAGGCTCGTCACAAGAGGGCCTTGATGTATCCCCCATCAATGACGCAAAATAAGTAACAAATTTAGGGTAAATCAAAGTATGAAAATGATTTAAAACTGACACAGGGAAGGCCGACATGGTAAGAAATGATAATTGCAGATGGTCGACTCGATAGAAGTCTTGTGTAAGGTTGGACTTCTCTTGAACATACAAACGACATGACAATGGTCTTGGCAACATTGACTCAAAGACAACCCAAGATATGAACTTGCAGAAGGTCAGACGAGAGACAAATGAATTTCCCAACCCGGGTTTAATGACGAAGGGGGTGTCATGTTCAAGAGCGACTATCACTGCCACTAACACAAATATAGAGACACATTTATTTCCCAAAATTTCCCCCACCATTTCTGGCGAGTACCTCTTTATTTTTATGCAAGCTTGAGGAAGATAACATATGCTTGTTGATGTAAGCTCATCCTTCGGATGAGTCCCTCGGAGTATTTTTAACGAACCCTAAGAAGGAGTGGTTCGGTCCCATATGGGTCTTTCAATGTTTGTTTAACGAGTCCAAAGATAGAAAACTCAGGTTTTTTCATGTTTAGAGAGTCTGAAAAACACTTAAAGAGAACTCTCTCAGTTCATTTTTTGTAAATTAGTTCGATGAGACTGAAAAAGTGATAAACTATCGCCCATCAAACGTTTTCTTCAAATACTTTTACGAGCGTGAAAAGAACAAGGTCACTCGAGAATCTTTTAATTTTATGGAGCGTGAAAAGAGCTTAAAGGATACTCCACAAGCTTCGTTTTTTTTGTGTTACCATGACGAGTACAAAAAGAGAACAAAAGTATAGTCGGTTGCATTCTCATCGATTTTTGAACACGAGAACAAACAAAGACCAGGCTCGAGGTTTTTCTGAAAAACCTTAAAAAGTACTTGTACATGTTACAAACAGAAAAACAAATCAAGAAAAATATCTGTATTTCATTGTTCAGGATCTTAGTTCTCTCATCTGCAAGAAAACAAAACACTCACGAGACCATTAGACCTTTAGGTTTTGGAGAAAATGCATAAAATAAAATGAAATATTAATAGAAAAAGTAAAAAATTAAATAAATATAAGTAAAATCTCTTTTTTACTAGTTCATTTGCATTTTGACCAAAACTTTTTTAGAAACCCTATTTTTACCTCATACTTCGATTGTCGATTGCAGGAAGCACGGGCGACCATTCAATGAATCATTTCCACCAAAACGGTAATCTCCTTGTCCTCTTTCTTTTCAATGGATTAAATTTCATTTTTATTGGTGTAAAATTGTTTTTTGAGTTGAGTTTTAGGCCAGTAGGTGCGCGCTGGGGCCGCCGCAGGTGATCTATACCGGGACCTGCGAAAACCATAGGTTTCCACAGGTGGCCCGTGGTTCACATGTGGAAACCATGCACTGTGTGTAACACTCCACCTGCGGTGGCCGAAAATCAAATTTTCTTCATACGCGTTTAGCCAATAAAATATTTTCAAAACAACAAATGAAGATGCTAACTCCCTTTTATTGTCCCAATATAGGTTTTTGATCATCAAAATGATGGAGTGGAGGGAGAGGGAACACGAATATGATGATTTCATTGCTTTGAATGACCCGGGCACTATAAATTCCCTCCGATAGTGTGGCTTACTGAAATTCTTTAAAATCTAGGGCATGAGGGCCCAACTGAGGTTACTGGAGTATCTAGTCCACATGTGGGATGTGGACCAGTAGGTGTTTCATGTGGGTGCCCACGTACTATCCTTAGATATCAAGGATATCTATTTCTTGATGGAATCATCTTTTCATATATCTCATGTGACCTTGACAGGAGGTAGAGGTGGTGGTCTACCAATGAGTGAGTATCTCTATCGATACTGTGATCTCGAGGTAGAGAGATGCAAGGGAAAAGTTGCCATCAGGGTTGTTCAGGATTTACCCCTCTGAACTATTCTTTTTACCATTGCATGTATGGAGGGGAGTTCATCTCCTCACATGGCCCTCCAAATCTATTTTCAATATGCAATAGAGTGCATGGAGCCTCGAGTTTTTAACTGGAGTGACAAAGTTCTTCGTAGCATGAAGACACAACTGACAAAATGCAAGAGAGGGGACCTGAAACAATTTGGATACGGGTCTATCTTAGTGTCTTTCTTCCCAGAGAGGGTCCCCCATTTATGTTTACAGGTAGAGTGGGGCATATTGGCTCCACGAGATCCAAGGATGAAGAGGCGGTGCGACCTCATGGCCTGATATGTGGCCGACCCCATCATGAAGTATAATGATGTATTTTTTGACTGGTTGAGGCCTCAACTTCTGATGGTGGACGATTGTGCATATGTCGGGTTGGATTTAAGAGGTGACCCCGACTTGGTTCTACCTAAGGGATTTCAGTGGGGAGATCTAGGTAAGAAATACATTTTGTTTTTATGATGTTTTTGTGAATTTTGAAATATAAAATGTTTTTTATGCTTTCAATCCAATGACTAATCAATTTTTTTTGACAATGTAGATGTAGGGCCACACCGGCCTCCGAGTACATCCCCTATTCAGAGACGAGGGGAAGAAACCATGGAAGAAGGATGGGATGCTGGTGACTATGAGGCGGTCGAGCATAATCTAGAGGGATTGGCATCAGATATCCCATACATCTCCATCGATGAGATTTTGAGACGTTATCAACACCATACTATGGGTGTATATGGTTCACTTAGTTGACTAATTCGTAGGGTAGCACGGACAATAGTGTGATACTGTGAGCAACATTCTTGATTTTATTTTGTATATGAATCCAAGTGCTTCTCATTTTGATATTTTTGGTCTTCGGATGAAAACACCTTTTTGCAAAACACTTTTATCGTTATATATATACATGAGGCTTCTACCGGATTACTTGATTTAATGTGAATTGTGGTTGGATTTACGTGTGTCTCAAATGTCTGTCTAACACATAATTAGCTAATGCATCTGTTAATGTATTTAGACATCTAGGAATATGCTAATATTCAATGTAATCAGAGTAACGTTCCAAGAGGCAAATTCGTAGATATACCTGTAACAAAGTAGGACTTTGGATAGCATAGACATTACTTAACTGTAGTACCACTAATTGCGAATCAAGCCGTCAAACAAGGTGATAGATTCCAATTGAAATAACGTCGGTCAACAATTCGATGACTGCACTATATTCTGCGATATTGTTAGTTGCACGACTGAGGAAGACACCATGTAGAATGATTAACTCGTTCGTAGGTGCATAGATTTCCCAAGAAACGGATGCTAAGTTCTGAGTACTATGACTAGCGCCATTGACAAAGCCAAGGTAGTGAAGGCACCAACATTTGGAAACCAAGCACAACGCAAGGTAAGCGGCTGGGGGTCGAAACCAAATAACGAAAAAGCACACAAAAGTAGCACACAATAGTATGATACAATAAAAATACAAGCACTCATGCAAAGATGACCTAAGCATAGTACTTCTATAAGTAAATCCCATTCCTAGGCTCACTCAAAGGAATGCCATTATAATCCACCAACTCATAAGCTCCCTTCTCCAACACCCATTTGACAATATAAGGACCTCGCCACATAGCCTTGAATTTTCTAGCCCCTAGTAAATCACGATCTTGTTCATTGAGGAGAACTAGATCACATTCAGAGAAAACACATGGCTTGACATGCTTTTCGTATTGGTCTTTGACACACTTTTTCTGAGCTTCAATAACCAGGTTTACATCACGACGGGTTTCATCTAATTGCATCAGGTACAATAGATGTTCCTCTTCGGCAGAGGTGTTGGGGAGAAGTTCAATGACTAGCTTCAAATATGGTATCTCACATTCAATCGACATGAAAAATTCGATACCATACACTAATTGGAAAGGCGTAAATCTCATGGCAGACTTTACGGATGCCCGATAGGCCCATAATGCTGAAAACAACATCGTGTGCCAACTTGTCTTGTGAATTCCTATTATCCGTCGAAGCATAGTGATAAGAACTTTGTTTATCACTTCAACCTGGCCATTGGCCTGTGGATAGTAGGGAGTTTATTTTTCACGCCGAAGACCCAACTTTTCAGTAAGCTCAAACATCATGAAGTTTCAAAAATATCTACCGTGATCAATAACAATAGCTTGCGGGATTCCAAATCAGGTGATGATATGATTGAATATGAAAAGTGTTGCAGTTTTTCTGATGTTATCGAATGTAGGCATCGCCTCAACCCATTTAGTGAAATAATCCACGGCTACGATGATGTATCCATGCCCCCTGACCGAGTGAGGGTTACATGTCATGAAGTCAATGCCCCATTTTGCGAAAGGACCAATGAAAAATACACGGTGTAAAGGAGTGGGATGAGAACTTATTTTATTATTATACGTTTGACAAGCATGACACTTCTGAAAAACAATAATACAATCTTTAAACAAAGAAGGGTAGAAGTACCCTACTCGTAAGATCTTTTGGGCAGTTGCATACCCAGACATATGGCCACCACATGTTCCAGAGTGGTAGTCATTCAAATCTTTCTTAGCCTCATCATAGGTGAGACAACGTCAAAAAATAGAGTCAACACCACGGCGATAAAGAGTGTCACCGAGAATTATGTATTTATGGGCTTGATATAGTATATGACGACGGTCTATGCTATAAAGGTTAGATTGAAAAGTTTGAGTCTGGAGATAGATGATAATATCTCTATACCAGGTGTCATCAGAACTAATAAGAAAAAGGGATTCATCAAACAAGGAATCCTTTGCCACGTTTTTTGTCTCAGTGGAGGGAAGGTCACATATCAGTTCGGAGAAAACCAATGATTTCTTAGACTTAGCGCGTTCAAACTCTAATTCAAAATCCTAGAGAATCACAATCCATTTGGAGTACTTTCCCCCTAGCAATTGGTGTGTAAGGATATGTTGCATAGGGTTGTAATCGAAATGACAGTGGTTCTGTGCAATAGGATACAGTGACGAAAACATTGGACAACTTGAACAACTGCCAAGGCTAGTTTTTCCACATGTAGGTACTTGGCTTCGATAGTCATGAGACTCCGAATCAAATAATAAATTACATGTTCGTCGTGTGAATCATCTTCTTGGACTAAGACCATGGAAATGGTAGAGTCTGCAGTGACGAGGTAGAGGAAATAGTCTCGACTATAATTGGGTGGGAAAAGTAGTGGTGAACGAGTTAGGGAAAGTTTCAAAGTTTCAAAGGATTTGTTGGCAGTTTCATCCCATATGAACTCGTAACCCTTCTTCAGTAGTCAAGTAAATCCTAACGTTAACTCAACGTAATTGGGGATGAATCGACGCAAAAAGTTTTCCTTCCCTTGCAAACTTTGGATTTGGCGAAGTGTAGAAGGATGAGGTAGATTAAGGATAGCCTCAACCTTCAGAGGGTCCACCCTAATTCCGTGAAGTGACACAATAAAACCTAGAATTTGGTTGGACTCCACACAAAAAACACATTTGTGTGGGTTTAAACGTATGCGATAGTAAGGACACTAAATAAAAATGGCTCGGAGATGGGCTGGGTGATCTTGGCGACGCATGGAATGGGCCAATAGATCATCGAGATATGGTTGTACGATGTGCTTGATATTGTGAAAATCATAAGACATAGCGCGTTGAAAAGTCACTCTAGCATTCTTTAAACCGAAGGGCAGTTTTCTATAGGCAAAGGTACCCCAAGGACAGATGAAAGAAGTCTTGTCTTGATCTGCGGGCAAAATATTAATCTGATTATAGCCAGAGAAACTGTCCATTAAAGAGAATATTTCACTCTTGGCGCAATCATCGATGATCTGGTCAACGAAGGGGGTTGGATAATTTTCCTTAGGACAAGATTTATTAATATCCCGATAATCGACACATACACAGATTGTGCCTTGTTTTTTATTGACCAGAACTAGATTGGATACCCAATCGGTTAAATCCACAGGATAGATAAATCTGGCTTTAAGAAGTTTTTCAACTTCAAGCTTGATAGCAACGACTTTATGAGGGTGGACCAAGAGAAGTCTCTGCCGAATGGGTTTAGCGTCTGGTTAGGTCTTAATTTCATGCACAATGCTAATGGGGTTAATACCCAACATCTCTTTGTATCTCCAAGCGAAAACGTCACAAAATTATTGAAAAATAGCTTTATAAGTGACGACTTCATCATCGGAACATGCGGCTCCAATGTGAACATTTTCGACAATTTTAGGTTTAATGGATATGTCAAGAGGAATGGTGGGTTAAATATTACTCAGGTTCCCTTCATAGAGCACATTGTGTGTTGAATTAGGAACAGAGGAAATGACAACAAAGGTTGACGGAGTCAAAATCCATTGGTAACTCTCTATGGTGTGTTGCTCTAGGAAGAGAATGGAACAATGATGTCCATCATCCCACGGGGTGTATTCCATATACATAACCGACATGATCATCTCATCCGTAGGAAAGATGATGTGAAACAGATCGGGAGATGAATCACCAAGAGAGGGAGTATAAGGGGTTGCCGATTGAATGGCTTCATAAGTAGATTCAACCAGACTTAAAGGAATTTGTTCGCCATAGCGAAGATAATCACCAGGATTAGGTATTATCCATAGGTCATAAAACATGGGGGTTTCGTGGAGGGAGGTGGAAATCATGTTGATCAAGGTGACAAAAGGAGGTTGAACATCGTGTGGTGATACTAGGAAGGTACCCATTAGAGTGGAATCTTTCAGGAGACCCACACCGACATTCTCATACCTAGGAGGTGTCTTCGAGATAAATGGCATGTTTCTAGTACGAGAATTGGAGTTGAAAAAGGCGAGTTGATCAACCGTAACGACTTTTCCTTGATGTGGGAAACATAATACATGGAAAAGGGTTGACATGATGACACACATGGAATCAATCCAGCTACGGCTAGGTAAGAGGTTATAGTCAAGAGGTGCATCAAAGACCTCGACCTCTACGTTGACCGATTTTCCTTCCAACGTAATAGACAACGAGGGAAGAACACTATAGGGCTTAAAACTAGAACCATTGAAAGCCTTAAGTGTATTGTGTGATTCAGTGAGGGGGGGGGAGCTAATGGATTTCCAGCAAGCAACAGACATGATGCACGTCGAGGCACCCTCGTCAATAACGGTTCTATGACTGGAATGATGGTGATATGGCTGGTTGCACCAGAAAAGTGGTTTGGCGACATCGTGTAAGTAGCAGACACTTCAGGTATTTGTGATATGACAGGTATATCAACACCTACCCTTGAGCCATAAAGGTCCCACACCGTGCGAGGTGGGCTTCTAAATATGTTGGTAGTCCAAGAGGATCCCCGACTCCAGGGCCTGAATGGGGTCCGGTCGGTATTCTAGAAGTGTCAACAACAAGTTCTTCGGATGAATTCAGCGGGAGAATACGTCTCTCATATCCAGGAGGAATGCAGAAAGCCTCTAGAGAATCAGAAACAATTCAGAAACTTTCTAAAGAGGTGGAACCTTCCTCTTGTGAGGTTACAGTGTCCTGGACCTCACTTTGTTGAGGAGATCCCTCCGATGACTGAGGGGGTAGAGGGAGGTAATCCTCCATATTTTCAGGAGGATGTCCCTAAACCCTACACGAACGATGTGGAGGGTCTATGTTGGCCGAGCCAAATATTTTACGCAAAAAATCTATGGCCAATTACGAAAGCAAACAACACTCACTAATAAA
The DNA here is from genome assembly GCA_009831015.1 of Picea engelmannii. Taxonomy (NCBI): domain Eukaryota; kingdom Viridiplantae; phylum Streptophyta; class Pinopsida; order Pinales; family Pinaceae; genus Picea; species Picea engelmannii. Next base: position 98,735 of record ML795742.1, read on the forward strand.
ATCTAGGAATCAAACCAATCAAACAAACCTTCTTATTTCGAAGTCACTAGTTGGTGATGAAATCCAACGTCGCGAAGTTGATACAAGAAAGGGATAGTATATAGCAGGTGGAAAAGTTACGTTGACAACCTGCTTAATAGACTTACACCCTGGTGCAAGCTCCCACACATAATTGTGGGTATACCCTCCGAGGAGCCTGAGTGATTCTGGCCAACGTCGATTCCAAGTACCGTGAAGACTTACCCCTCCACAATCACCTCATGTAAGACCCTAAAAATATAAGCAACTAAGGCTACCAAGAACAACAATGATGCCTGAGGAAATAATCGACAGTTTGATCCATGCGCAAGGGCAGGGTATATAGCCCAAAATCAACTTGAGAGGATTCCACTCATCATTCTGGGTATACCTTCAAGCGACCCCCATAATACGCAATATCTACATGAATACCAACAAAGCAGGGTGAGTAACTTTGCCAGTCTCAATGCGACCTCAGGTTTGACCCTTGTGTGAGAAGGGCTTCCTAGGACAAAATGTTGCAAATGGATTTGAACACTCCCTATCACAAGATTCTATTGTGTGTTTTGTGCTTTGGAGAGTGTGTCTCACAACCTATCCCAAAGCGCTATCCTAACTAATGTTGGTGTAAAAGATCCCGAGAAAATAAAAGTTACTAAGTAAATTTTTAAATTAAGCAATGCTTTTTAGAGGCTGTTGTTTACTCAAGAGAGAGACGGAGATGAAACCAATGTTGTGAGAGACCTTGACCCAATAGTATGCAAATATATATGAATGATGCAATATTTCATTTAATGAACTCTATTTACAATAGGGAGAAGTTATCTTTCCGGAAACATGAAAGCTACGAAATATAATTTCTTTTCTTAAATGAACGATAATTCCAAACAATCATATGCAATGAAATTTCTCAATTTGTTCTCTTTCATTTTTTAATGCAAAGATTTTTTGTGAATGATTACTTAAAAAGAATGAAAGAATTTAATTTTCCTTTCCGGAACCATATCTGAGGTATACTAAAGAAAGGAAACGTAATCAAAGCAAATAGATACACTAAAAAAAACCCAAATCAAACTTTCAGTGAAGATAAAAAACAAAGATGACAAGAAAGTGTCTATCAAATGAAAACAAGAAATAGCTTTCAAATCAACAAGCAATCCAAAAATGTAAAATAATCCAAAAATTCACTAAGATGAAAGATTTTTAATCAATCAAGAATCTAGATCTATGATCAGAGATTATAGCCTTGTTGATAAAAATCAAGAAGAAAAAAACTTACAAAACGATAATGAAGGGTTTGCAATCTTTGAATTCCAATCAAAAAGAAAGTTTTAAATTCAACAATCAATCAAATACTGACCTCCAAAGTCCCCCCCTGGTGATCAAGGAAAAACTGGGCATCAAAAGACAATCAAGACCCAATCCAAAAAAATTTACAGACACCGTAGTAGGCCAACAGTAGGGTACAGTGCAGAAATCACCAGTTTCCGCAGGCTAGCAATGGGTAGGGTGCGGAAAGTCTGCATTGGCCTGAATAGTTAGGGTGTGACAATCTAAAGTTTCCGCAGGTGACATATAGAGTACAGTGCGGAAACATCTGTAAACACAAGAAAATTGGAAAGAGGGTAAATAAATTTAGGAAACTTTCAGGGCCAGAGAGTTTGGATTGATCCCTTATAGACTCAGAGACTGAAAAATAATGAAAAAAGGTAGGATAAGGGAAAATGGATAGAAAAAAATAAAAAAACAGATCGTATCCCCAGTGGAGTCACCAATTTTTTTATTGGATATAACGGTAAATGCAGACATAAACTGATCTCCCTAGATCCGCCTAGATCTAGAACAAGACAAGACATGACGCTTTCCTTAAGCTCTAATCATTGAATATACCATCAAAGAAAGGATGAGTAACATACCTTTGAATATCACTTCCTTATGTCTTTGTTGTCCCTGCTTCACTCCGGTGCTCTTGTGCTATTGATCCTGCAATGGAACACAAACCAACCAAAGTGAAAGCAATAATAATATATTCAATGAAGACTTATACATGTGATCAAGGAATCATGTAATAAAATGAGAATGATTTTATGGGAAAGAAACATGCCACTGTATTATATTAAGAGAAAGTGGAAGCTACAACCAAACAACCTTGATGTCGCTAAGTTCCCTTTCAGTGGCCCTTGCTCTTGACACACACACTTGCTCCAAATTTGCATGAAGATGATCCACAATAACTTAATAAGTTGAGATGAATCCTTCAAGCATCTGATGTAGAGTACCTCACACAATTCACAACCTATTGAACCTTAATAATTCCTTACTTTCTCTTGCTTAATAATTTTTCTCACTTAATGCTTAACCTTTTCCATGAGAAATCCATCATTATATAGGAGAAAGAGAGATGGTTAAAGTGATCAAGATGATCCCACCAAATCAGAGAGGTGGGTAAGATCTCAACCACACGGATGCCACCTCATATCCTAGAATATTCCTTCTAGAACTTTCGTGAACTTCTTCCTTTTTCTTAGTTTTAGAACGTCATCGTAGCCTGTCTATATAGAATCCTGTGGAAACCCTGAAGTCTAGGTTTAGAGAAGCTTATGGAAATCATCATTTCCACACTATATAATACTGCTAGCTTGCAACGTCCTTCTAAAAGAAATCCTTGTAGAGCAAGAACCAATTACTTTTCTCATGGGAAAGATCTTTTTGAGAGGCTGAATACATGCTTGTAGACACATCAGCAGGGTGACCAAAATAATGTGTAACAAGGCCCGAGCCACGTGGCGATATTTAGGGCTCCTTGGAGAGTTCATGAATTCAGGACTCTGGAGGATAGGCGTGCATAAAGGAGAAGGGATGTTCCATGTCGAAGCATCGAACATCTAACTCCCCTCTAGCTCATGTGTTAAATGACGAATGTGTCCCGCCATTGGATTAGACGGTGGATAAACCTCCCCTGTGGATGTAGGAACTTGGGGATGTTACAAATGAGGTGGAGCCACATGGTCCATGTCTGATAATTCCCAAATATCTTCGGGAGGCCATAAATTGCAATCCAAATCTTGATTTTGAGTCTAGTAGTAGTTGTTAGAGAGCTATGGTGTAGTAGAAGATATTGGACATCTCAGAGAGATGATTTGAGATGACTAAAGTAAGAAAATTTTTGATGCCCCATCCCTAGAAAGGGTACCTTAGGATCGAGTGTGTTACAAATTGGTATCAGAGCATGGTTACAATGCTTGACCTACTTGGGCTCTTGAACGAGTTCCTTAAAAAATATTATTGGAGAACTTTAAGGGTAAAAACCTATCTTACCCCATTCCTAAGAGGCTTAGTTAAACCTCTACTGAAGAGAGTAATGAAACTTTCTGCTGTTGTATATGTTTTGAAAAATTTGAACTGTGTGCTGTTCATAAAACTAGTAGATCTTTAACTAACAGATAATTTTTTATCAGCACTTAAACAGTCAATGGACTGCAAGAAAACTATGACATAAAGGATGGTGAAAAACCATGAATTGGGGGAAAATCTCCTACAATAGAGAGGAAGAATCTGATGAAAGGAGGGCAGTGGAAACCCCTCTAGATTTGGTTGAAACTGTAAGAAGCCTGATGACAGAATTATAGAGCTGTAAGGATGACAATGAAGGGTTGATAAAAGAGTAGGAAAAACAAACTGAAATTAATGCAGTCCTACTGCAAAGCTTATCAGATATACAAAGGAAGCTACAACATGGACCAACAAACAGTCATGTGGATAGACATCATACTAAGAAAACCCATAGTCCACCTGAGATATGAAATAATGGCTTTGAAAGTGTTTGCACAAGGAGGAGCACCTCAAAGAAGGCCCAACATGGAGCCAAGAGACACTCATCAGAAGAATCCTCTCGTGAGGAAACTTGTAACTCCAAGGAATCTTCTAGTAGCAAAACTAGTTCACATTCCCAAAGGCAAAGAAAGAAGAGGAAACATTCCAAGAGCCATGACCCTGAAGAGTTCAAGAAATCCAAAACAACCCACTTTAGATGGAGAAATTAATAAGGGGGAAGAACCAGAAGTTTGGCTGCTTGGCTTGAAGAAGTACTTCAGAGTCCATGACTACTCTGAAAATTTGAAGGTTTGAATAATCATTTTTAACCTGAATGGAAAGGCCTCCATTTGGTGGGAGGACCTTAGGAATGTGAAAGGAATCCATGAGAAGGACTTGTCATGGAAACAATTTTAGAAATATTTCAAGAAGAAGTATATGTCAGAGAAATACTTTGATGGGAATAGAAAGGAGTTCTATCAACTCAAGTTGGGACAACTTACAATATATGAATATATCAACAAATTCCTTGAGATTATAAGGTATGTGCCCTACATCAAAGATGAAAAGGTAAATATGCAACGATTTATTAGTGGACTGCCTCAGTCCTTCCGGGACAAAATTAAGTTTGATGAGCCAAAGACCTTAGAAGACACTATCCGTAAGGCAAGGTATTGCTATGAGAAATTCAAGAATAAGAAAGAACCTCATGAGGGATGGAAGAAGAAAAGTGGTTTGGGATTCAAGAAGAAGCGGTTCAAACCCTCAAGATTTAAGAACCATGGAAAAGGTTCTAAGATGAGCCTTCCTACTAAAAGTGTATATCAACAAAATTTCCCCTCTCAGAGTGGAAACAAACCCTTTGGAGCAGCCTCAAGTAAGATTGATAACACAAAGAGTGTTAGGGTCCTAACCCGCACATAGGTAGAACAATATATTCAGATGTAATAAAGGTCAACATTAATAAGGCCTTGCAATAAAATATAATAAGTCGAATGTAAGAAGACCTAATAGAAGCTTCCTCTTCTAGAATGATCTTCCTCTAGATGTTTATTTTGATAGAAATATTTAGCATAAATAAGAGTCGAGGGTATGAGAGCCCTAGCTTGGATATTATTGTAATAGATCTCTGCTCAACTAGAGGTTTCCCCCTCGAAGAGGCCCATGAACATTGCTCTTAGTATCAAAGTGATATTTCTGTTGTTATTCTTATATCATTTCAGTTTTATTGTGGTGATTGTTCTGGTTATATTGTTGTTATTCTACCATTTCTAGCATTTTATTTCTGTTCTACATACTTTTTATATCTGGTATATTACAAGTGGTATCAGAGCACTTTCCACGGCAAAAATTGTGGGTTAATTTTTTTTTTCAGGGTAGAGACGTATTTCGACGTCTTTAAGCCACATAGATATGTTATTATGTGCATAAACCCATGGTTGAGGGATTCATACACACAGGAAATACAAGTGGTACTTAAGCGCACATATGTTGGCCACCCTTGTAACCCTTGTTGGTACCCCTTCGATTGGTAGCGCATCAGACAACACCTGTGTACAAATCGACCTAGGTTATCTGAATCCCTCTTTAGATAAATCGATCGATCACCTGACTGCTATAGTGCCACCGAGAACAACACTCGGGAAGATACTCTCTAGTACCTGGGTAGTCGGGTAGTACGGCTAAGGGCACGGTCTAGCCTCCTTAGTTAGTGCCCTGAGATATTGGGTTGAGTACTACCGTTGGACCCCACACGTATATCAGAGAGCTATAGCACAGGGCAAACCCTTGTCTGTAGAACCCTTGAATACCTAACCCTTGGGGATAGAAACATAAAAAAATTAAAACAAACACGATCTATTGCCACGCAACTGTGTTTGGGTTGCCAAATCATTACACATTTCTTCATGGTTAAGCATTTAGGCATTTCACCACTGCAGTATTCTTCAGACCAGAGTATAACTCCGCAGGTGGAATTTTTTGCACAATTATTTGAGACCTATTCCATTAGATTCATCTCTTTGCCCTTATCACATTCGTACATATCATTTTTCAGATTTTTTTTTTACTCTCCCTCCCCATTTCAGTTCCCTCGTCATCATGGCCCATACCCATAGCCAAGACTGGGAAGATCGCTTCAATACATTGCAATCTAATTTCACCGAGATCCAATAAGAAGTGAAAGAACTCAGTGCCAATGTTTCCGCCATCAATACAACCATGCAGTCCTCAATGGATGAAATCAAACAAGACCTGACTACCCATCTTGAATATGTCATTTCGACACTCTGCATCAAGCTGCATATCCCTATAGATAACCCTTTATCTAACCCACCTCCACATACTGAAGCTGAAAATTCCTCTCATTCCCATAACTTTCAACACCATCACTTTCAACGTGACCTATGCCTTCTGCGGGTGGATGTGACCAAATTTGATGGCATAGATCCCATTGGTTGGGTAACCCAAATGGAACATTATTTCTCTTTATACGACATTACAGATGACTTGGCCAAACTCCGATATGGTGTTCTCCATCTAGATCAAGAACGTTGGAAATGGTGGCAATGGAGAAAAACTTCCCATCAAGGGTATATTGCTTGGACACACATTGCAACAGAGCTTTATGAACACTTTGACACTAACACCAACCATTTGGGCTGTTTGACAAATTTGAAAGAATCATGCACAATAGAAGACTTTAGAGCTTCTTTTGAGCACCTGACTTTTCGGACATAGGGCATATCTGATGCCATTTTCTGAGAGTGTTTTATCAGTGGCCTCTAGGATGAGATTCAGTCCCATGTCCTCATGGCTCAGCCTTAGAGTTGGGTGGAGGCTACTAAAAGAGCTAAAGAACCAAAAGAGGTTGTATCTTCTCAAAACTAGAAACCCTCCTTTATCTGTCGCACTAAACCAGTAAATCCCACTACTCCCTCCACTCCACTAAAGATCCAAAAATTGACCAGGGATGAAATGAATGAACTCCAACTCAAAGGCCTTTGTTATAATTGTGATGAAAAATATTTCCCGGGCCACAAGTGTAAGGAGAAAAAGATTTTTATGGCCATCTCGAAGGATATTTCGGACGAGGATGTTGAAACTCCCCTTGTGTCTGAGTCACCTAAAACCACTGACATAACCCCTCCCTCAAGCCCTCCCAAAGTAGAACCGATCATTTCCCTAAATGCTCTCACTGGCTTCTCTAATCCCCAAACCCTCAAGCTAATTAGTTACATCAAGCATAGGAAGGTCATCATTCTGGTTGATAGTGGAAGCACCCATAATTTTATTCATCGCCGCATTGCCCAAGAAACTCATTGCTACATCCATGCAGTCAATAATTTCCAAATCATGATTGCCAATGGCGGATCCATGAAATGTGGAGGGCATTGTGAAAATGTGTGTCTCCAAATTGGTGACTACCACATGAAATCTCATATGTTTGCTATCGACATGGGCGGTTGTGACATTGTGTTGGGTGTAGATTGGCTAAGGACTTTGGGTCCCATTCTCATAGATTTTAAGGAATTAACCATGCAATTCTGTAAATTCTAACCTTGTACAATATCTACTGCAAACTGATATTCAGAAAAGAACAGAAAAGATACAATGGAAAATACAAACATTACACAAAGATTTTTCACCTGGAAACCCAAACCGGGAAAAACCAGCATATATTATATTATATTCATACATTGTTTACAATACAATATACATATAGGAGCCAACGACATCCAAAACCCTAACCCAATGACCTGGATTAGTCCAAAACCCTAATTCCTTAACCGGAAATAGAAAACCATCGACAAAAAACTATGTGCCGAAAAACCACCTAATATAATGTGGTCCCAGAAATATGTCGTCCTGGTAATATGTCGTCCCAGAAATATGTCGGCCCAACAGAAATATGTCGGCCTGATTTTTTTTTTTTCGGGGGCACTGCACCCGAACCCCAGCGCAGGGGGCTCCGCCCCCCTGCACCCCCCGAGGAGGGGCCTAGCGCCCCCCCCTCTAACCCCCCTGCGCGCCCAACGCAGATGCTCAGACACTACTACTCGTGCAAAGATTATAACACATACCCAACATTCTCTCACTTGTTGTTTTCTTGCACACAGGGGGTTACAGGGTTACATAGTCAACAATCCAGGGCAAAAATGCCCATGGATCCTCTACACCAAGAGAACTTCTCAGTGCTCACAGATTTTGTTAATGAATCTGCAACATTCTTCAAAGTGTCCACCTTCATCA
>ML795742.1:117021-130515 GCA_009831015.1 Picea engelmannii
CAGTTGCAGCTGGAAAACAAAGGAAGTTGGTGCTTCCAATGAATGTAATTCTTCAAGACATATAAGAAAAAACATTCTGTGGTTTTCTCCTGATTTGGGTTTCCACGTAAAACACTGGTGTACTGTGTATGTGTGTGATTGTTCATTTCTTATTGCTCATTATTGGATAATGATTATACGTTGATATAACACTTGGATTATTTGAAGAAAAAGGATTATCATTACACTATTACTAATTCACCCCCCTCTCAGTAATCCAACAATTGGTATCAGAGCAGGTTCCTTCAGAAATTAGCTTAACCACTGAAAGGTAGATCATGAAGAGTACCAACTTGTATAAAAATGGAATACCACAATTTGATGGACATAAGTATGCTTTTTGGAGCATAAGGATGAAGACATATATACAGGCACAAGGATTTCAAGTTTGGAAATCAATTGTAGATCGATACACAACACCATCAGTTCCACCATTAAATGACAAAGTAGTGAAACTCGATGAGAATAACTCCAAAGCCAAAAATGCACTTTTGAATGGTCTCAGTGATACAATATTCACCAAATTTGCACATTGTAAATCCGCTAAAGAGACTTGGGACAAGCTTCGAAATATTTATGAAGGAGATACAAAAGTCAAAGCAACAAAGCTTCAAACTTACAGAGGTCAGTTCGAACAACTAAAAATGAAGGAAGATGAGAATATTGCAGCCTACTTCTTACGAGTCGATGAAACAATGAATGCAATCATAGGATTTTGAGAAGAAATCAAACAATCTGTAATTGTTCAAAAGGTACTAAGATCTCTTTTTATGAGATTTAACCCTAAGATATCAGCACTAGAAGAAATATCGAATCTAAACTCAATAAGCATGGACGAACTGCATGGAATATTCATAGCATATGAAATGAGAACTAAACAGGAAAATCTAGATGTAAGAGAAGCAACCTTCAAAGCATCCAAAAGATCAAATAAAAAGAAAAAGGAACAAGAGGAATATAGCAACATCAGTGACGTCTCAGAAGATGATGAAGAAGTGGCCAACTTTGTCAAAAGACTGAAAAAGGGAACCAACGGTAGCTATAGAGGTAAGCTTCCTTTAATTTGTTTTAATTGTGATGGTATTGGTCATTTTGCTAAAAAATTCCCTCATAAGAAAAAGAGAAATGACGAAGGTTACTCAAAAGGAAAACACACATATAAAGACAAAATAACTACAAATAATTTTTTCAAGAAAATCTTATTGTTGAAGGAAAATCTCCCTGCAGACAGGTAGATCTCCTCAAAGAGATAGACTCTTAACTCTAAGATAGAAAGTGCTTATCATGGTCACTGACTTTCTTTTAGATCTAGGTGGACTAGTGTGTGAGGAGGAAGGAGAAAAGAAGTACCTTTTACCGGTGTTTGTCCCTGCACGCTCCGAGTTGAGCTCTAATCTTTCGCTCCTCGATAAGCCCTGTAGACAAACAAAGTACGACTACTTCCTACTCTATCAAGATTAGTCTGAAATAAGTCTATCTACTAAAGAGACAAATTCATGTGAGATTGAACACGAATTAGAAAGAAACAGGCCAAACAAATTATATTAATGAAGACAAAACATTGCTTATAGCCATAGATGAATTGCAACAGTTTCGTCAAGTCCTCCTTGTCTATCCCTTGCTCAAAATATCCATGATCCGGATGATGATAGCTTCACTGATTTCTCCCTATGAGATCATAGGTCTCTTGCTGCCAAATTATCTCTGTTCCAGCACCACTTATAAGATCATAAGTTTGGTGTGATTCTCCTTTTCCAGTCCTCTTTCACCATTAGAAAGCTTGCTTATATAGCCTTGGAGAGGCTCAAAAACTTGAGATATCCTTAGGGAAGGTGAGGGTTTTCCTCCTTCAGTTGAGGATCTACCCTATGATCATGGCTGGACTAGGGATTCGAATCCAACTGCCTTCCAAGAATGAAAGGATCCTTCCCCCATTCATCTCAACAACTTAACTACTGCCCAGAATAGGTAGCGCTCCCTCAAAAGGGGCATCAGAGCGCTGTAGCGCTCCCTAGTAGGCTTAAGGGGGGCGCTAGCACTCCTAAAGACATCAACGCTCCCTCAAAAGGGCCAAAGGAGCTTTATAACGCTCCCAGACAGTGTAAGGAGTAGCGCCAACGCTCCCAGAAGAGGTATAGGGGAGCGCTCTCTTCCAAAACTCAGTTTTTGGGGTGCTTTCAGATGGCAAAAGGTTTATAAGCCTACTGACTCATTTATTCTCTTCCAAATCAAATGTTTGAGGTGTTTCAAGTGTCCTTCTCATGTTGTTTACAGGCACGACATAGGCATCATGGCATTATTCTTCCCTGACACTTACGACACTTGTAAGCAAAATGCGACACTTGCAACCTTTGTAATGATGACACTTGCGACACTATCAAAGTGAGTAATTTCAATGTGTAACAGATTCCCCCCCAAAGTATGAAGTTAGAAGATGAGAACTGATAACTGAAATACTTTGTAGACTTTCAAGCAAGGGTATAGACGCAGAGAACCTGACAAAAGCTGCACACAAACATCCAACAAATATTATGACATGTTTCAAACCCAAGTCAGGCATACCTATGCTTGGGTGATCAAGAATTGTAAGATATGGCCGCCATAAATACACTGCGGATCCATAATTGTATTGATAAAAGGTATAGCCACCAAGGATACAGTGTGGATCTATACTCATATGACCTAAACTAATCGTAGCCACGAAGAATACACAGTGGATCTACGAGATGACAAGACATAGCCACGACCAATACAAAGTGGATCTATGTAACAATATATGTGTTATTGTTCAAGAGAAACTCCTTCGCAACCTGGGAAAAGTACATGTCAAAGTGATCACTCGACCCAGGGTCTTCTTATCGATCCCAATGTAGTACGAATCTAACCATGTGAATATATGTACTGATGTCGAACATGACAGAAACCACTTGATTACCGGTCAATGATGTAAACCGTTAACAAGCGTGAGGGAAATCACCATTAATGTCAATGATTCCCAAGGTACTCTAGTACATTCCAACGAATGTGAATGTATGAGATGAAGTCGAACATCCGTGGAATCATCCGATCAAAGGTCAATAATGTAAACCTGTTGTCGGACGTGAGGAGGCCTGCCATTGAGGCATGCAGGTCCCAAAGTACTAACTGGTTTCTAAGTCTAATTCCTGGATAATGTGTTGAAGTTGACAGGAATAGGCTCGTCGAAGGAGGGCCTTGATGTATCCCCCATCAATGACACGAAACAACCACAAAGATGTAATTGGTAGGTCAAATGAACATAGACTGACACGAGTATTGAGACAAGATATTTGTAATGGCTGACTCTCGAGGTGGATACTTCCCTTGAACACTGAGGCACAACAATAGAAACATGACACGGACCAAAACTTGATGATGCAGTGGATGTTGTGACTTTCATCAGGTGACCCAAAGGAGTGAAAGAAACTCAAAGGATTGGTTCAGTGTAGAGGTTTAGCGGATTAAGATGTGTGCAAAGACAAAGTGACGTGTTCAAGGGAGACTCTAAGAGTTACTTGGTAATGTTCTTAAGAGACTGCTTGGCTTGCTTCTTTCAAATTTCCCCCCCATCCAGATAGACGATTACCTCTTTTTAATTTAGTGAGCTCGAGGAGGATAACACATGCTCGATAAAACTCACCTTCGGTAAGTTCCTCTTCCTTTGTTTAACAAACTAGAAGAAATAAGGGTTTGGTCCTGTATGGGCCTGTCAATATTTTGTTTAGTGAGTCCAAAGACAGAAAACTCAAAGGTTTTTCATGATTATAGAGTCTGGAAAAACACTTAAAAGAGAACTCTCTCATTTCCTTTTTCGTAAAGTAGTCTGATGAGACCGAAAAAGAGATAAACTATCGCTCAACAGACGTTTTATTCAAACACTTTAACGAGCATGAAGAGAACAAGGTGCTCGACAATATTTCCATCTTTAGAGAGTCTGAAAAGAACTTAAAGATGACTCCAGTGTTGTCCTTTTTCGTAATGTTAGTCTCGCGAGGCCGAAAAAGAGATAAATTATCACTCGAAAGATGCCCTTTCAAACTGTTTAACGAGTGGGAAAGGAAGCAAGATCACTCGGCAATATTTTCATGTTTAGAGAGTTTGAAAAGAGCTTAAAGGAGACTCCAGGGGGCTCCTTTTTCGTGTATCCATACAGGTCTGAAAAAGAGATAAAAGTATACCCGGATGCATTCTCATGTATTTACGAGCACGAGAAAGAAAAAAGACTAAGCTCGGTATGCCCGCAGCTTGAAAGCTAGTGGCTTAACTCTAGAAAGATCATCAAAGGCTGGAGACATTCCCTCCAAGCTTCGATTCATTCACCAAAGGAGAAGGGTGGATGAAAAGAAGGTTCAAGAGAGGTGACTGTTTCATTTTTTAACGAGCTTGACACAGGAAACGAACTATGCTCAGGATGTCTGTTTCATTTTTTAATGAGCTTTCCACAGAGAAGAGAAACTGTGCTCGTGGTTGCTTCTTGATCATGGCTTCCAAGAGGATAACGCTCTGGAAGGATACCATGTCAAGGGACAAAAATCGGTCATGGATTCCAAGAGATATTCGCTGGATGGAAGAGAATCACTTTGGAAGGAACACATGTCGAGGGTTGAAACAGGGGTAAGGAGATCAGGCTCCAATAACCCTACTGAAGAGATCACCATGTCAACTACCAAATCAAAATCATCGGAAGTTGAGGTCATGGGAGACAATGTCACATAATTGACATGCGGTGGGGGCGATAGTATCTGCATATAGGAACCACTTAGGGAGGTAACCCAGTCGGGGCCGATGAATGAAAGTTGATCAATAGTCACAATTCTTCCATCGTGAGGGAAAGATATCACACGAAAAAGGGTGGATACAAGAGCTTTCATATCATAGACATAATCCTACCCAAGGAGTAAAGCGAAATCCAAGGGGTCTCGGACTACCATGACATCGATAAAGACAATTTTCCCTCCCAAAGTTACAGGAAACTGAGGAAAGATCCCTAAAGGTTGACTAGTTCTTCTATTAAAAGATAACAGATTCTGTGTAACCGGTGCAAGCTGCGGACAACCCAAAGCGTACCAAGAAACATAAGACAAAATACTAACAGACGCACCTTCATCTATCAGCATTTGAGGAACGTACCGACCACAAACCTGTACTGTAATCTGGAAAGGAATGTGGGAGGGAAGACGAGGTCTAGTTAGCACACCCCAATAAAAAAGGATGGCCTCATTACTTGGAGGGGGTTTCTCAGAAGAAAGAGGAATGCCCCCCGGCACGGTAGAGTCTGTATTAACAAGAAAAACATGGGTAGTATTGGGTTTACTCTCTATAAGGGGAGTAGGATCAACTGATGATTGGATCAGATTAACCAATGGTGGACTTGGATAGAACACTTTAGCACTCTTCAGAGGAAGAGTGGGACTAACCGGGGAAGGGACTAGATTAGTCACTTTGACATTCCTCAACGGAGGAATGGGATCGACTGATGGCGAAACTGGCTCGACCACTTTGGCACTCTTCAGAGGAAGAGTGGGACTGATTGAGGAAGGGATTGGATCAGTCACTTTGACATTCCTCAATGGAGGAATGGGATCGACCGATGGCGAAACTGAATCGACCACTTGAGTTTCATTCTCCAAGGGAAGAATGGGCTCGACGGGTGGAAACAGATCGACCACTTTGGTGTCACTCTCTAACAGGACAGTGGGATCGACCAAGGATGAAAACAGATCGACCACTTTGGTGTCACTCTTTTGATGAAAAGCAGGGTTGATTGATGACGAAAATGGATCAACTACTTGGGTTTGTGGTTCAATCGAGGAGGAAACTAGATTGACCACCTGATCAACTAGACTGACCGGGGATGGAACCGGATTGACCAGTCCATCAACCAATGATGGGTCGAAAGAAAGCTTACGATAACCTTTTGGAAGTTGAAGTTTTTCCAAAAGAGAAGAAGCCTCATCCATGCAAGGACAAAGGTGAGAGTAATGATTACCTTTACATAACATGCAAGGGAACTTGACAGTTTGCTTCTTCTTACCAACCTGAACATCACTAGTGATGGGGTATCATCGACATGACCGACAGAGGCCGATGACGTGGAGGACCACATTTCTAAGACCTGGGTAAGACCGGGGCAATCCCTCAGAAAATGGTCACCCTTACAAAGGCTGCAAGGGAATTTGGGTTTTGGATTCTTCATTTTAATCTTGTTGACCTCATCAACACTCCCAGTACTATTAACAATAACCAGTTTCTTAGAGCCAACATATAATGTTGTTGGGGCCTTTGTCCTTTTCGGGTTCTTCTTCTTCTTCTCTTTTTGTTTCTTCTTCTTCTGATCAACCTGGCTACTTGCTTTAGAGATTTCACTAGGCGAAGAAGGAGAAATGGAAGGAGACTTGATAGACAAAGAAGGCGAAAAGTTGACATGAGGTTGATGTGTGGGTGGTGTACCGACATCTAAAGTATTAGGTGCAGTTGAAACATTGGGAGGATTCAGGATCACCAAAGTGGGGAACAACCAAACTGGTAATCCAATATTGAGTCCTGGAAGACTCAGTGTGGCAACATATGGAGGACCAAAGTTTCCAAATGAAGGAAAGGTGTAAGGTTCCCCAGGAGAAAGGGTTCCTCCATTGGTACTCCCAGGATTCGATGCCATTAACATTGACTCGACCTAAGGTCCACTAAGTAAAAAAAACAACACACGCTATGAATCTGAGAAGCAAACAATCAAACAAACCTTCCTATGATGAAACCACTAGTTGGTGATGAAATCCAACGTCGCGAGATCAAAATAGGAAGGGGCGGGGATAGAGCGGGTGGATCAGTTACGTTGGTGACCTGCTTAACAGACTTACGCCTTGGTGCAAGCTTCCACGTAGTAATTGTGGATTTACCCTCCAAGGAGCCCGAGTGAGTTTGACCAATGTTTGTTCCAGGTACAATGAGACTTCCCTTCACCGTTACCTTGTACGGTCGCCAATTTTTGTTGAAGGAAAATGTCCCTGTGGATAGGTAGATCTCCTCAAAGAGCTATACTCTTAACTCTAAGACAGAAAGTGCTTATCATGGTCACTGACTTCCTTTTAGATCTAGGTGGACTAGTGTGTGAGGAGGAACGAGAAAATAAGTACCTTTTACCGGTGTTTGTCCCTGCACGCTCCGAGTTGAGCTCTAATATTTCGCTCCTCGATAAGCCCTGTAGACAAACAAAGTACGAATACTTCCTACTCTATCAAGATTAGTACGAAATAGGTCTATCTACTAAAGAGACAAATTCATGTGAGATTGAACATGAATTAGAAATAAATAGGCCAAGCAAATTATATTAATGAAGACAAAACATTGCTTACAGCCATAGATGAATTGCAGCAGTTTCATCAAGTCCTCCTTGTCTATCCCTTGCTCAAAAGATCCATGATATGGATGATGATAGCTTCACTGATTGCTCCCTATGAGATCATAGGTCTCTTGCTGCCAAATTATCTCTGTTCCAGCACCACTTATAATATCATAAGTTTGGTGTGATTCTCCTTTTCCAGTCCTCTTTCACCATTAGAAAGCTTGCTTATATAGCCTTGGAGAGGCTCAAAAACTTGAGATATCCTTGGGGAAGGTGAGGATTTTCCTCCTTCAGTTGAGGATCTACCCTATGATCATGGATGGACTAGGGATTCGAATCCAACTACCTTCCAAGAATGAAAGGATCCTTCCCCCATTCATCTCAACAACTTAACTACTGCACAGAATAGGTAGCGCTCCCTCAAAAGGGGCATCAGAGCGCTGTAGTGCTCCCCAGTAGGCTTAAGGGGGGCGCCAACGCTCCCTCAAAAGGGCCAAAGGATATTTATAACACTCCCAGATAGTGTAAGGAGGAGCTCCATCACTCCCAGAAGAGGTATAGGGGAGCGCTCTCCTCCAAAACTTAGTTTTTGGGGTGATTTCAGATGGCAAAAGGTTTATAAGCCTACTGACTCATTTCTTCTCTTCCAAATCAAATGTTTGAGGTGTTTCAGGTGTCCTTCTCATGTCGTTTACAGACATGACATAGGCATCATGGTAGTATGCTTCCCTGACACTTGTGACACTTGTAAGCAAAATGCGACACTTGCAACCTTTGTAATGACGACACTTGCGACACTATCAAAGTGAGTAATTTCAATGTGTAACACTTATGCACCAAAGAAGACATCTCATCATCAGATGAATATGAAGTCAATGACAGTGAGACATGAAGAGTTCTATTCATGGCAGTAAAAGACTCTCACAAAGAAGACTCCGAAGAATAATATGAATAAGTCGAAGAAGAATATGAAGAATTCGAAGAAGAAATTGAAGAAGCATAAGTTGACTATCGAGAAGAATTAATGTGTGCCATAGAAGTTATCAGAAGAGTAAAGAAGAAAAACAAGAAACTACAAGTAGAACTAGACAAGAAAAATGATACTCAAGAACTAGAACAAATGATCACAAAATTGAAGGTTCAAATAAAATAAGATAAAAGAATTGATGAGGCACTCAAAGAAAAGCTACAAGAAAAGGACAAGATCATTGGAAACTTGGAAGTAGAGATGGTCGCACTAAGAAAGGATATTCAAAAGAAAAATATGTAGAATAGCTCAAAAGTTCTGGATGACATTATCAGTAGTAAAAAATCTTATCTTGACAAGTCCGGACTTGGATATAATTAGACAAAAAAGGGATCAAGCTCCAAAACAATAGAGCAAGAAACATATCCAAAAAGTTATGCAGAAACAATCAAAGGGGATAAGAAGATATACGAGGAATATTACAGGGACACTCCAACAAGAAGATTCAGATTTCAGAATCAACAATAGACAGATAAGCCTCAAGAAGAAGAAGGATTCATAAGAGCACCTCCTTTCATAAGATCTTCAACTCTCAGGTATCAAAATATATTTTTTGGTTTATGTTATGCATGTAATCATTTTGGACATAAAGCTGTGAATTGCAGAGCTAACAACATGAACAATAACAACTTTGAGAGTCATACACAAAGGGGTTATTCAAGAAGATATAGTGAAACACAGAGAAGAAGTTACAATAGGTTTAAATATTTGAGAACTAAAGTGGAATGTTACACATGTAAAAAATTTGGACATGTGGCCAAAGATTGCAGAATGACAGTCCTTCCTAAAGAACCTTGTCACACACCCACTACGGTAACTAAGATTTTTCGCCCCTTTTTCTCTCTTTTCTTTTCTTCCTTCTTTATGGGGAACAAAATCCCTGAGTTTCTATGGGGCCTGGTGCAGACCCTACCTTCCCTTATCCTTCCTCATGTGATCGTTGGCTATGACCACTGGTCTTACCTGAAAGGCACTTTCGCCTTTCACAATTTGGGGAATCGTGATGCAAGTGCCAAAAACCCAAAAAGAAGGGTCTAACTGATCATCGAATTGATCAATGGCTTGGATTATATCCCGACACTTTACCTTTCAGGGTTTCACATACCGTAAGAAGAGGGATTCATACCCTTCGGTTCCCCGGGTGTCGAAACACCGAAACCCATATATCTACTAAGCTCATTTCGGGGTTTCGCAAGTTGGGGTTTTGCGATATGCGAAGATAGGAGGTCTCGCACTTGAGTTCCCAGGAGCCAAAAATCCAAAGCCTATCCACTCTGCTCAGCTCATTTCAGGGTTTCGCAAATCGAGATTTTGCGATATGCGAAGGCAGGAGGTCTCACAGTTGAGTTCCTAGGAGCCGAAACTCTGAAGCCTATCCACTTTGCTAAGCTCATTTCAGGGTTTCACAAATCAAGATTTCACGATATGTGAAGATAGGAGGTCTCGCACTTGAGTTCCCAGAAGTCGAAACTCCGAAGCCTATCCACTCTGCTCAACTCATTTCGGGGTTTCACAAATCGAGATTTCGTGATATGTGAAGACAGGAGGTCTCGCACTTGAGTTCCCAGGAACTGAAACTTCGAAGCCTATCCGCTCTGCTCAGCTCATTTTGGAGTTTCGCAAATCGAGATTTCGTGATATGCGAAAACATGAGGTCTTACACTTGAGTTTCAAGGAGACGAAACTCCAAAGCCTATCCTCTCTTCTCATCTCATTTCGGGGTTTCGCAAATCGGGATTTCGCAATATGCGAAGATAGGAGGTCTCGCACTTGAGTTCCCAGGATTCGAAACTCCGAAGACTATCTGCTCTACTCAACTCATTTTGGGGTTTCAAAAATCTGGATTTCACGATATGAAAGATAGTAGGTCTCGCACTTGAGTTCCCAGGAGCCGAAACTCCAAAGCCTATCCGCTTTACTCAGCTCATTTTGGGGTTTCGAAAATCAGGATTTCACGATGTGCGAAGACAGGAGGTCTCACACTTGAGTTCCCAGGAGCTGAAACTTTGAAGCACCGAAGCCTGAGGGAACCATTATCTCGGGTACAAGGCTTCCAAACTTAGACTACAAAGCCCTTCAACGGGTTCTTGGGTAAATATCCCCAGGCTAGGTGACCTGACTAAAAGGCCTTCTTAGATTACCGAGCTATGAACTCTGTGACAGGGGTGAGGTAAGCTCGTATAGTTTCTAAAACGATAGTCCTTTAAAGGAACTCACTCCGGCTCTGGAAGGTGAAGGAACTTCCCAGGAGGAGGTGCCTTTGGGAAATCAAACCAGGGCATAGCATGAGTCAAATACATGGGACCAATCTCGAGGGAATGGCTCATAATCTAAACCTATTCATTCTCTACATAAACCGAATAAGGTCATATATGTATGAGTATGCATCCATTATTCCTGGTCAAAACACCAAGCAAACACTGATATACAAGAATTATTTATGAGTGTAAAAACATGAGCATGCATCCATTATATTTAGTTCAAGACACGAGATATAAACACTTATCAGGAAAAAACCAGGTGTGACGCGACTGCTGAGAGGGGTGCTCGTTTCCACCCAATCGTAGGCTCAGTGATTCCAATCGTATTTACCACTAGCCACCCCCGAGCTGGACCACGATGCTTTGAGACCCAGTCTCCTACTTCCCACTAGTTAGAAGTCAAAGACGAAGGTTACTCTCCTTCTTTTCTGCTCATGACTCACTGTATTTTTCCAGAGTTCTTCTAGTTCTCCTTCTGCGATCCTTGTCACGTGCCCCCTTCTCTCCTTTTCCCCTCTCCTTTTCCACACTTCTTTCCTTGCCTTTTGCTACGAGGTTGCGTGTGGCACAAATTTCCCTGTCCAATGGTCAGGTCTGAGAGCTTCTACGGATGGGAGGTTCACCCCCATCCCCTCATTTACTCTTGAGGAGCCTCCCCACCTACCATCCGAGTGGATAATTCATCCAGGCGTCTGAGAGTGAGCTTTTGTTTCCGATCATGTACAAACCAATACGGTTTCAGTTCGATGGAAGTTAACACAGCCATTCCCGGCCCCTTCCACCACCTCTCATCATCCATCGTGCTCCCTTTCATCACATCCCCCTCCCAACAATCATGTGACACATATTCATGATACAATTTTCACATCGACCTTTTATACAAAGGTTTGTCAAATCAAACATTCACATCTTTGAGTTTGCCATAGTTTTTGGCCAATATAGTTATTTTTTTACAGACCGGGGAAAACAGGGTGTTACAAACCTCAATAGAATAACAATAGTCACAGAAAATAACCTCAGAAAATGACATGGATAAGAAAGCAAGATCAATATAGCAATGAAGAATGAACAATTTCTCTAACAGCTAAGTAGAAGAAACGTGGTTGGTATGTTGACAGTGGATGTTCAAAACACATGAAAGGTCTATTGTGTGCTCTTCTAACCGAGTGTCTTGGTGAGTGATGTTGGTGTCTACCAACACCTTCATATTCTCCTATTTTGGCATGAGATCTATGACTCCTTGATTTTCTTGATTTTTCCTCCTTATCCATTTCTTCTCTATTATGTCCAAGCTCTACAACAACTTGATGTTGAAACCATCTTGCTGCTCATTGAATTTCAAAAGCCTCTCATTATCAAATTTATAACTTTGGACATATTTTTTCATACTCTTTATAGTCTCCACCAAATTCATACTCTTCTCCTTTCCTTCTCTATGCCCATTGGATTGTGTCCCTTCATTACCCATGATGACACACAAATCTTTGATTTCATCTTCATGATTGTAGGTTCTATGTGCGTCTTCCATACTTCTGGTCTCTTTGATGATTATGATATGTTCTATTTTCCTTCAAATCTTCAAAATGTGTAGGAAATAAGAATTGTTAGACTATAATAATTAAACAAACCTATCAATTTATGCATCATTCTTCCCTTTAAATACAAAATAAATATTCTTTTTATTTTGTCATGAATTATACATCTCAATTCACATTTATGGGTAAATATCTAGAATCCCCTATCCAATACCATTCTAATGAATACTTTATTTCTCAACTATGAGTCATGAGCATAAAGTTATTTCCATTTGATCAACACCCATTTACTCCTTGTGTACACCCTTCAACCAAGTGCAACTTTTAGTTGTTATTATGCATCTTTGCACCTACTCCTTTGGAAATTTTTCAGGATCTCAACTAGGTTCCTTCATGATCATATCTTGGACTTTCTGACCATGTTTCACCTCCATCTGAGCTCTAGGATACTAGATACAACCTGCTAAAGCTTAAGGCCAATTTATATTTTTATCCCTGAATGCTATAGGTGCCTTGTATGTCCTCTTGTGCACTTTCATGTACTCATAAACTTAATTCAATTCCATGGTTTTATTTTATGTCTCAAGAGGCTTTTTCTAAAACTACTCCTATGCCCCAATCCGACCTTTGAACAAGAAGTTATGGTCTTCAAAAGTTAACTAGGTCTCAAAATTTACCTTGCATTGTTCTGCCTATAACTTCCTCATACAGGCTCCATTTGACGAACAATTTAGCTTGATGGAAATCTCTCTCTGAGATATTTCATTTGAGCTACAAAGACAAAACGTACCTTGGTGCAATATATACTTGTGGTTTTTATTTTCCTAAAAAAGATGTTTAGGCCTTCAAAAATGGCCTGCAATTTAATGACTTGAAAAACACCATAACTTTCTGGTAATTTTCACTAATTTTTGAGAAAATTTGATTAAATTTTGTTGTCATGGATGCTAAAATGGAGCTATGGGTCCACCTAGCACCCTTGGAATGATGCCATGCCATATTTTTTCCATCATGGCCTATCTTGTTAACCCCTTACACCTTTTATCCTTCTCCTTCATCTCTCTTTCCTTCACCTTTGGCACACATTTTCTAATTTTCGGGCTCCACCATTCTTGGGTTGCCTACATGTAATATATTCATTAGGTCATAGGGATGGGTGGGCCTCATCCCATTCCCACTCTCCATGCGCATGTAAACTTTCACACCATTTATATCCAACTATTGAGGATCAGAGGGGGTCATAGGTGATCAGCGATCATCATTGCATTGCAC
>ML795742.1:131951-153817 GCA_009831015.1 Picea engelmannii
CCCTCATAAAAGAGGGTTGCCTTCTAGGGAAAAAAACCCTAACATAATCTCTACCATTAGATCTGTGACCTTATAATGAACGGTCCAGATTTACAATGAAATTACAATATACTTTTACAAGGAAATTTTTGCTTCCGGGGCTTTGCCCCCGAACCCCCGCTGGGGGCCCACTTGCCCCCAGACCCCCTAGCAGGGGGGATGGACCCCCCAGACCCCGCAGAGGGGGTACCCCCCCTCTGCACTCCCCCGCATGGAAGAGTGTACATACTTCTGGGGTGTAAATACTTCATGGCGTATAAACACGGCTGAAAGCAAGGACCTCTGAATCAGGAAGATAATCAGGCTCCACAACCAACAATTTTCAGCTACAAGACTGAAACTTCTCTGATAATGACTGCCCTAGGAATACCCTGAGCTATCCTCAAATTCCCTTCCTTATCCAAGCAAGTAAATTCATTATTATAACATTCTAGGAAAGAATACTACTTTTCCAACCAATCCATACCAATTAGGAAAGCATATGAGCCCAAAGGTATTCTATTCAAATCTACCTTTGTGCTCAGTTCATTCATGTCCATTGGAAATTCCTCAACCATCTCATTAATTCTTCTCTTAGATCCTCAAAACCAACCAAGATTTCCCAATCTTACTTCGTAGAAAATGAAATCTTTCCACCATATTAGGATCTAGATAACTATGACTAGCTCTTGAATCAATTAAAATAACAATGGGTTGGTTATTGATCTTACCTTCCACTTCAATCATATGAGGCTGAAACTCAACTTGCTTGTTATCTAGAGATTTGTAGAGCCTTGGTATGTTTATGCACATGTCCTCAACTATATCAACTTGTTGTACATTGTGAACAATCCTCACATTTTCTCCTCTGTGAGGGAAATATCTGAACATATGCTCTCCTTCACAACCTGTTAGTGTCAGAAGTCACTCCTAGATTGCTTGCAGGAGCAGAGCCCGACGCCCATCAGTTTTTATGTCACAGTTTAATAAATGGGGTGATCAAATGGGTAAAGACTCCAGAAGATAAAACTTTGACTCAGGAGACCAGGCCTGGTATGTATGCAACAAGGGAGGTCTTGATCCAACTTTTGTTAGTAAATGGATTAAAGGGTGATAGAGGGAAGACTTGTGAGAAGGGCGAGCAAGACTGCCTCGGGTGACAAGCCTTCGAAAGCTTGAGGATGAAAAACTCAGAAGCCAAGATCCTCTTGGTCAGGAGCTTCAAGGAGCTGAAGAGTGACTCAACTGGATCCTCAGTTTCTAAGTCGTTCAGCGCTACGAAAATAATAGGAACAGATTAGAAACAATGTAACTGTTACAGTGATCCAACCTACATCATCCTATAACAGCTACAACTCGACTGGATCCTCCAACTCTGAGTTGTTCTAACACAGTATACAAAGAAATGGAAAAGAAGCTAACATCCATAAAGTAAGAAATCTCAAATGCCTTATACATTAACCAGAGCGACCAACGCTTTATCAAAACTTTACAATCGGGATCTTTGTTCTACCATTGATCCTTTACAAAATACAAAGACTGAGTCTATATACTCAAGAACATTCACCTAACAGAGGCATGTTCAGCCATCCAGGGCATGGTGTCCCTTCAGCCGAATTCGGATGGATAATCCCTGTCAGACGCCACCTTAACTGCGCATGACTCCTATAAGGGGAGGGTAGCTGAGCCATTAAGTGATGGGCTAGCGTGTGCAAAATTCTCTGTCTAGATGAGGACTTTGGCATGGTTTCTTTGAAAAAGTCGATACACAGGACCTCTTCGAGTAGACCGCTTGCCAGACTCTCCATTACCCACACTTAATGGGTGAAAGGATGTTTCAACCACCTGTTCTTGCCTTCATTTACTCCAAGTGGAAACCAGGAGAGAAATCGTATCCGATGGCACCTGGAAATCGCGAGGATCCTTTCAGTGACTGGACTCAACGCTTTCAACCCCTTTTGCTTAGCTCTTTTATTTCCCAAGTGACCACGAACCGTGACCCTGCTTTTATTCCCATAGGGGATTTCGACGTTCGCAGATAGGAAGGAGCTGATCCTTGCTCATCATAGTTGTGATGGGAAAAACGCCGAGATGGCTCAATTGTGCGTCACGTGTCCTTCAAATCTGACGGTCCTAAACTCACCCGACACTGCTGTGGGCCCCAGGTCCTGGATTTTCTCGCTACTTTGCGTATCGGGATATGAGGGAGCTGCTCTTTGCGCTTCAAAACCACGATGGGAGAAAAGGCGAGGATCCTAATCACGCGCCAGGTGTCCACTTCAAATGGACGGCTGAGACTGCCCCTTGATACTGTGGGCCTGACTTTGGGTGCTATCGGCACTTCGGGGTTCGGGGCTTCACAATATAGAGTGATATGGAACTTTCACCCTTCAAACTCACAACTGTCGAAAAGCCGACGTGACTGGATCTTGTGCCATGTGTCCTTTGGACGGACGACTGCTATTCTTCCCTGCATACAATATGGGCATGATCCATTGCGTTAAACTCGGTGCAACTTCGCTATCTGCTATTTCATGCCAATCGTTGATCTACTCATGTTGATAGATCAGGACCGTTGACACTATAACTTTGCCCGCTTGCTTGATTTTAAGTCCGAACATAACTTCTTCTATGCGCTGCGCTTGGGCGCTCCTCGTGCAACCTGCAGACCTGGATATCTCGATGCCGAAGACAAGTAATGTTGCTAACATTAGGCTCCATGGGGGATAGATTCATCCCTGTGATGCTCTAAGGACTCATTTTGTAGTTCCAGTGCCTTGCTGTTGGGCTATGGAGTCATTTACTAAGCCGAAACATAAAAATAAAACAAGAAACCGAAAGAACAATATTTACAAACACAGGAGCCACGAAAGGCTTAGACAATTTTTTTTTTAAGAAAATGCCCATTTACTGGGCTGCTGAAAACTTCTTCACCCTCCAAATCCTGTAGTCGATATGTGTTATTCGAGAAAACCTCTGAGATTCTGAAGGGCCTGATCCAGAGGGCTTCAAATTTTCCGTGCTTGCCCTTATCTTGCTTAGGAGCATCCCATTTCAGCACCAGGTCTCCTATCTGGAACTACTCCTTCTTGGCCTTCTTATCGAAAACCTGCTTGATCCTTTGCTAATTATCCTAAATTTTGTCCATTGCCTGCTCCCTATCCTGTTGGACCTCCACTAGCTGATGAATCCTTCTGATCATGTCATCAGGTTCCTCCTAATGATCCTGGAAGAATTTCTCTACGGGAATAGCCATCTGAGAAGGGAGGACAGCTTCTGCTCCGTAAACTAACTGGAAAGGGGATATGCCTATAGATCTCTTTGTAGTCACCCGATCAGCCCATAGAGCAAATTTCAGCTTTGAATTCCAAGCCTTTTTGTTGTCCTCCAATAATCTTTTGATGATCCTCATGAGACTTTTATTGGAGGATTCTGCTAAACCATTTCCCTGGGGATAGTATGGAGTGAAGTGAATCAACTTGATTTTGAATTTCTCACAGAACCTAACCAGTGGTTCAGCCTTGAATGAGGTTGCATTATCTGTAACGATCTTTCGTGGGCATCCGAATCTTGTGATGAGGTCTTCCAGGAATCCAATAATTACCTTGTGGGAAGCACTCCTGGTGGGGATAGCTTCAATCCATTTGGTAAAGAAGTCTTTGGCAGTCAGAATCCATCTGTGTTGCCCACTGGAAGCAGGGTGGATTTCTCCAATAAAATCTAGGCCCCATTGCTGGAAGGGTCCCGAAACAACTACAGGCTGTAAAGGCGAAGACTTGAGCTGCTGCTTTCCTGAAAATATTTGACATTTGATACAAGACCGGACCCTTCTGCAGACGTCAGTGAATAAGGTGGGCCAATATTATTTAGCCTTGAGGATTTTGTGGGCTGTGGCCTTCCAGAAGTGGTGTCCTCCGCATAGGCCGCTGTGAAATTCAAACATGATCTTGTCGGCCTCTTATGAATCCATGCATTTTAACAGTACCCCCAGGGGGTCTTTCCAGTATAAGATTTGATCAATAAGGAAATATCTGACTGCCTTGAGCTTCAGAGCTCTTGCTTTGTTTCTTGGCAGGCCATTTGGAGGCCGCAACTTCTGCATGAAGTATATGACATTCTTATACCAAGGACATCGAGCCAATGGGGGCTCCCTTTGAGGGTCTCTTTCAGACAGATGACCCTGCTGGATTCCTGAGCATTCGTTGATGAAACTTATCCCCAAAGCTTGGAAATTGGATTCAGCCAACAACTTGGCTAAGCCCTGACCCTTGATCAATTTGGTAGGCTTTATTTCAAGGTCAAACTCCAGAGTCCTGGTGATCCACTTACTCCTTCCCCCGTCTATGTCAGGCTGGATAATAATGTCTTTAATAGCAGCTGAGGGGGTGTAAGCAATGATTTTTGACTACAGGACATAGATTCTGAATGCCTTGAGAGCCTTTACCAGGGCATAGGCCTGCTTCTCCATAGTGTTATACCCGACTTCGGCATCCCTCAATGCTCGGCTGAAATAGGCAATAGGCTGCTCAAGTCTGACCTTGTTTGTTTGTAATAAAACAACAACCACCGTGTCAGGAGAGGAAAAGGAGAAAATAAGGAAATCCTTTGAGTAGTCGGGACTAATAAGAACGGGGGCTTCGGTCAGGGCCTTCTTTATTTTCTCAAAGGAATGTCGTGATTTAGAAGTCCACCTCACTTCATTTCCTTTCCTTAGCATGGATGTTATAAGTTTTACTTCCTCAGCAAAGTTAGGCACAAACCTCCTTAGAAAATTGATCTTACCAAGGAAGGATTGGACCTCCTTCTTGGACCTCGGGATTGATAAGGCCTGTATTGCTTCAACTCTGCTAGGGTCAATCCTGACTCCTTCCGCTGATACTATGTGGGCTATTAATTTTCTCTCCTGCATGGAGAACAAAGATTTCTTGGGGTTTAATGAAATGCCAAAACTCCTGCATTTTAGGAAAAACTTCCTGAGATGACGACAGTGTTCTTTATTAGACTTTGAAAACACCGTGATGTCATCCAGATAGACAACCACAAATTTATCCTTTTCGCCAATGAAATCTATGTCCATGGCACGCTGAAACGTTGCCCCTGCATTCATTAATCCAAACAACATATTGGCGTACATAAATGTGCCCCATGGAGTGGTAAATGTCATCTTTTCCCTGTCCTCAGGCAGGACAGAGACCTTATTGTAGCCAGAGAAACCATCAATCATGGACATTCTGGAAGCTCCTGTTACCCTTTGTAGTATATGTTCCATCTTTGGTAAGGGGTAGTTATCCTTTCGTGAGCTCATGTTCAGGTTTCTGAAGTCTACACAGAGCCACATCTCTCCACTCTTTTTCCTTACTGGCACCAAGTTGGCCACCCACTCTGAATACCTCAGTGGTACAATGATCTGAGCTTGAAGCAACTTCTTCACTTCCCTCTCCATGATAGGCAGCATCATAGGATTGATCTGTCTCAACTTTTGCCTAAATGGTTTTGCCTCCTCTTTTAATGGGATTTTATGCTCGATGACATAAGTGTCATATGTTTTGAGGTCTTCGTAGGTCTAGGAAAACACGTCAACGAATTCTCTCAAAAGTCTAGTGTATTCGGACTTCTGCTCCTCTGTCAGGCTTCTTGACAATTTGACAAACTTGGGCTCGCTCTCGGTCCCAATGTTGCATTGAATAGTATCAATGTCATCCTTCATGGTCTCCCCTTTTAATGACACATCGTTTCTATCAAAAAGCCTTTCCAGAGGAACCAGTCCTCTTGGAATATGATTGCTGGGCAGCTGCACAATGTTACGCTCTACAATCTTATTTAGAAAATTACCCCCATCAAGCTCTTCTTCAGAGACAGAGTCTTGGTCGATATGCATCTCTGAAAATTATTTGACAGTCTCCAAGAATTTCTTGACATCGAGATCATCCTTGAAAACCTTCCAATGTTTGACGTTGTCAAGTATGGAGGTCCTGTAGTTTACTTCCACATCATATTTGAATTTGGGCGGCAAGGGTACTTTGAAATTACTTACTGATGTAGCCAAGGAATCTTCCATTGTGTTCTCCTCTCTTGGGATGAAAGAAATGTTAAATGCTGAGAAGAAACTGTCAATTAGGTCCCATACCTCATTTCTGTAACTCCTAAGTCGAGGATGCTTAACTTGGTAAGCGCTTCTGATTTGTTGGACCACCAACTCTGCATCACTGAACACTGCTACCTCCTGAATTCCCATTTCCCTTGCGGCTCTCAACCCCAGGACGAGAGCTTCATACTCTGCCACATTGTTGGTAGCTTCAAATTCCAGCTTGTATGATAAAGATATGGTTTCTTGAGTAGGTGACACAAAAACCACCCCAGCTCCAGCACCTTCCCTGGAAGAGGCTTCATCAAAGAACATTTTCCAGACGGGGGTGATGGAGGGAGGAAATTTAGGGGAAATGGTGGGTTGCTTTCTGAGTTTAAGAGGAGGTTCAGGAGCATGGGTGAGTTGTATCACACTGGAACCTAAATCAATGTCTAAGGAAAAAATGGGATGGTTGGTAGGGTTGGCCTCATCATTGATTATATAGGCCAGTTGGGCTTCTCTGTATAGCCTTCTATGCTCTCCTCCAAACACTGGGATAGTAGCATATGTGAGGTCCATTTTCAAAGTCCCCCCCAGTGTTTTTATCCAAGATCTTGATAACAACATACCGAACTTGGGGGGGACATTGGCCACTACAATATCCATGACCACACTTTTCATGGGCAATTGAAACAAGGTCACGACCAGGTCTTTGATAACTCCAAGACAATGGACTTTCCTGGAGTCAAAGGAATAGAGGTCGTGATAGGCTCGGGTGACTTCTAGCCCTAACTCTTCCATGATAGTTTTGGGCATGAGGTTGTGAGAAGCTTCCGAATCCATCAAGCAGTTGTGCAACACCTTGTCATGTATGTTCAGGGAAGTGTAGAAGGGAGGGGACGAGTCATTCCTGTCTTCTACCATAGGATTTAGGATAACCACAGGCTTTTCATCTTGTAAATTGATGGAGTTTGTGGGAAGGCATGAGGTCTTAGACTATAAAAGCTCAGAGAAGCATTTCTTGAACCCTTCATGTTTAATCAGCTCGGTTAAAGGGTATAGGAATTATAATCTTTTGAATTTCATGCTCGAAATTAAAAGAAGATGTAAGTTTCGAAATTTCTTTTATTTCGGGAACATGACTCTGGACTATGGGAGAGAGGGGTTGGTGCTTCTTACCTTTGTGACTGTCTGCTACTTCATTAGCGGGCTTCTTTGTTCTAGTGGACCGCTCAGGAGCATCAGGTGCTGCTATCTTTTTCTTCGACCTCAGATCATATCTGCCTTGGTTGTCAGTAGCCTTGTCTCCTTTGCTCAGTTCATTTAGCCGACTGTCCATGAGGGACTCCTCATAGGCTGATTGAGTGAGATGAGGAAAAGGAGGAGTGTCTCCGAAGCAATGGATTTCAGGATCAAGCTCGTCTGTTTCTCCTTCTTCCCCCTCAACCACAAAATTGTTTTGAAAAGGGGCCTGGATTTTTTGGTCTTCTCTGTCTCTTCCCCTCTCTCTTTGCACATTCGGGGGAGTAAAATTGTTTGGCCTCCTGAAACCTCCTTTGTTTTCGTCATTCTGAGGGCCCTTGTATGATTTCCTCCCCTCGACCTTCATTCTCTCCATCTCTGTAGACAGAGACTTCGCCATCTTGGTCAGTTCATCCACTAGAGGGTGGGGCACCGATGATCCAGAAGTTGAGGTTTCCGACCTTCCCTTTCTTCTGTTTGCATCGGCCTTGTTCCTCAGTCTGTCAGCTGCTAACACATTGGATTCCACCTCTATGGATGCATCTTGCATTTGAGCTAAGGAGGTGGCTCTTCTTTCTCTCAACAAAAGACATAAATCAGGGCCGAACGCACTAGCATAAGAAATTTTGGCCGAGGCTTCTGAGGGTTTTATTTCGGCAGGAATTTTATTATACATCTTATTAAATCTTTTGGAGAAGTCAGAGATAGACTCTCCTTCCATTTTATTCAAAGACCCGAACTCTGTCATGTAGTACATGAAATCCTTCCTATCGCCCCACTGCCTCAGGAAAGCACTATCCAGGGCTTCGATCCCAGCAATAGATCCGAGAGCCAATCCTCTGAACCATTTCCTCACCTCGCCATCGAGACTCTGGATGAAGACTCTCATCCAGACATCTTCATTTTCAATGTTGAGGTTGTCTGCGTAACTGTAGAAAGCAGCTAGGTGCTCTTCCACAGTTACATCCCCTTCTCCGATGAACTTGGGCATGTATTTCAAGTAATCTCCAGCAGGGAGAGGATTCATAGGATGGGGTAGAACTAAGGGAGCATATTTGGCAGCGACTATGGCATCCATTCTATTCAGAGGGGGATTAGCACCAGCCATAGGAATATTAGGTGGAGGAGAACTCAAAGGAGAGGGAGTTCGTGAAGGGGCTACTGGGAATGAGTCCCGAAGTGGGGTGGGAAACAAGAGGGGATTTAAAGAGTAGGCTAACGAGCTCAAGTTAGCAGGTGCTCCTCTTTTCTCAGGAGTGGTAAAACTAGGCCTGGGGAAATATTCTGCGGTCCTAGGTCTACGCCAGGGTACAACTTCAGAGGAGAGGGGAGTGACAAGGGTTTCTCCCTCCAATCCCAGACCAGGAGGGGAAAAATCAGTAGGAACACTCCCGAAGTTCAGGAAACGGGAAACCTCTGAAGGAGACCTATTGAGAAACCGAGGGGGAGAAAATGGAGTTCCTACAGAAGGAGATGGAAGATTACCTGGTTCGACGATGGAAGCTTCTTCTTCAGAGTTCTTTCCTTTTCTGAGAACCACCTCCGGATCAGTTTCAGGTGTAGCTAGAGGCAGCTATGGATGAGACCGCGTGTGTCTGCCTCTGAAAGCCACAATTAATACAACAGGTTCTCCCCAGCGGATTCATCACAATGGAGTCGCCAGGTGCACAGTAGAAATATTCAAAGGCTCTAATACCCGATGCACCTTCAGAATCAGAGGTTCAATGTCGTTCAATCCTGGGGAAAATTTTCAACTTCTTCCTCGGCAACGACGCTAGAAATGTTAGCGTCAGAAGTCACTCCTAGATTGCTTACAGGAGCAGAGCCCGACGCCCATTAGTTTTTATGTCACAGTTTAATAAATGGGGTGATAAAATGGGTAAAGACTCCAGAAGATAAAACTTTGACTCAGGAGACTGGGCCTAGTATGTATGCAGCAAGGGAGGTCTTGATCCAACTTCTGTTAGTAAATGGATTAAAGGGTGACAGAGGGAAGACTTATGATAAGGGTGACCAAGACTACCTCAGGCGACAAGCCTTCGGAAGCTTGAGGATGAAAAACTCAGAAGCCAAGATCCTCTTGGTCCGGAGCTTCAAGGAGCTGAAGAGTGACTCAACTGGATCCTCCAATTCTAAGTCGTTCAGTGCTACGAAAATAACAGGAATAGATTAGAAACAATGTAACTGTTACAATGATCCAAACTACATCATCCTATAACAACTACAACTCGACTGGATCCTCCAATTCTGAGCTTTTCTAACACAGTATACAAAGAAATGGAAAATAAGTTGACATCCATAAAGTAAGAAATCTCAAATGCCTTATACATTAACCAGAGCGACCAACGCTTTATCAAAACTTTACAATCGAGAGCTTTTCTCTACCATCGATCCTTTACAAAATACAAAGACTGAGTCTATATACTCAGGAAAATTCACCTAACAGAGGCCTGTTCATCCATCCAGGGCGTGGTGTCCCTTCAACCGAATTCAGACAGATAATCCCTGTCATACGCCACCTTAACTGCACATGACTCCTATAAGGGGAGGGTAGCTGAGCCATTAAGTGTTGGGCTAGCGTGTGCAGACTTCTCTGTCTAGCTGAGGACTTCGGCATGGTTTCTTTGAAAAAGTTGATACACAGGACCTCTTCGAGTAGACCACTTGACATACTCTCCATTACCCACACTTAATGGGTGAAAGGAGGTTTCAACCACCCATTCTTTCCTTCATTTACTCCAAGTGGAAACCAGGAGAGAAATCGTATCCGATGGCACCTGTAAATCGAGAGGATCCTTTGGGCGACTGGAATCGACACTTTCATCCCCTTTTTCTTAGCTCTTTTATTTCCCAAGTGACCATGGACCATGACCCTGCTTTTATTCCCATAGGGGATTTCGACGTTCGTGGATAGGAAGGAGATGATCCTTGCTCATCATAGTTGCGATGGGCAAAACACTGAGATGGCTCAATTGTGCGCCACGCGTCCTTCAAATCTGACGGTCCTAAACTCACCCGACACTGCTGTGGGCCCCAGGTCCTAGATGCTCTCGCTACTTCACGTATCGGGATATGAGGGAGCTACTCTTTTCGCTTAGAAACCGCAATGGGCGAAAAGGCGGGGATCCTAATCATGCGCTAGGTGTCTGATTCAAATGGACGGCTGAGACTGCCCCTTGATACTGTGGGCCTGACTTTGGGCACTATCGGCACTTCGGGGTTTGGGGCTTCGCGATACAGAGTGATATGGAACTTTCACCCTTCGAACTCGTGACTGCCGAAAAGCTGACGCGACTGGATCTCGCGCCACGCGTCCTTTGGACAGACAACTGCTATTCTTCCCTGCATACAATATGGGCGCAATCCATTGCGTTAACCTCGATGCAACTTCGCTATCTGCGATTTCCCGCCAACCGTTGATCTACTCATGTTGATAGATAAGGACCGTTGACACTATAACTTTGCTCGCTCGCTTGATTTTAAGTCCAAACAAGACTTCTTCTATGTGCTGTGCTTGGGCACTCCTCGTGCAACCTGCAGACCTGGATATCCCGATGCCAAAGACAATTAATGTTGCTAACACAAACCCAACATTTAATAGGTTGATACCTTGGTCTTTGTCACATTGTTTCTGTCATTTTGGGCTCCTTAGAAGCCAATTATACCTGAGAATTATTTTTTAAAAATGGTGGCTTGGTCCCCTTCTTCCTCTGCTCCATCTTTTCCTTTTTCTTGTCTTCCCGATCCTTTTGGAAATTTGGCCTTCTTGTATGCTTATCATAAAGACATTTATTTGTCCTTATTGTTTTCTCCAGTGTCTTGGGATCATCATATTGTATCTTATCACCAAAAATTGATGGCATCCCACTCAGGTACCTTTGAATCTAAACATGTTCATCCTTGATGAAGTCAACATATTTCAACAAATCTAAGAATCTCCTTTCATACTCATCCATGGTTATACTCCCAAGTTTGAGTTAAAAGAACTCCTTCATCTTTCTATCATAATAATGCTTGGTTACCTTCTTCTCATCAATGTGTTTCACTTGTATAAACTGGTCCCACCACATTGGTGCTTTTCTCTTGAGATGGTGGATGGAAATTATTCCTTCTGCTTCTGAGGAATAATTGTCTAGTTGAAAGTACTTCCTCATCTCCAATAGCTAAGTCTCTACATCTTCATCTTTCTTATGATCACCATCAAAGGTAGGGCTTGATCTTGTTCATTTCTCCTTGTAGTTCATCTACCCCTGACGTCCTCTTATGCCTTATGATAAGAGATAAGTTTGGACTATTGTGTGCTCTTCTAACCGAGTGTCTTGGTGAGTGATGTTGGTGTCTACTAACACCTTTAAATTCTCCTCTTTTGGCATGAGATCTATGACTCCTTGATTTTCTTGATTTTTCCTCCTTATCCATTTTCTTCTCTATTATGTCCAAGCTCTACAACAACTTCATGTTGAATCCATCTTGTTTCTCATTGACTTTCATAAGCCTCTCATTATCAACTTTATAACTTTGGACATATTTTTTCATACTCTTTATAGTCTCCACCAAATTCATTCTTTTCTCCTTTACTTCTATATGCCCATTGGATGTGTCCATTCATTACCCATGATGACACACAACCCTTTGATTTCATATTCATGATTGTAGGTTCTATGTGTGTCTTCCATTCTTCTGGTCTCTTTGATGATTATGATTATGATATGTTTTATTTTCAAACACGACTCAATTTCTAGTATTGTGCATAATAGTTTCTTTAAGGTCCAAATCTATATTTAAAGTTACTACAATGTGGTGGTGGTGGTGAGAATTTGACTCATTATCTTCATTTATTCCCACATTATCAATTTTATTCAACAACTGAGTAGAGGACATGACATAATCAATGACACTTCTACCCTTCCTGCGAATACAATTCATAAGGTGAGAGTCAAGCCAATGATCCAACCCATTAAAAATGATCAAGCTCAATGCCATAGGAGTCAGTTTCATTATTTGGATAACTTCTTTTTTTATTTAAGGGTTAGGTTTGCATATTCTTCTATCCATGTAATGGGTAGAGGTTATAATTATGAGTTATATTTAAAGTTAATACAATGTGGTGGTGGTGAGAATTTGACCCATTATTATTATTATTTTTTTTTAGTATTGGGAGAATCGAAAACTCGCGGTTCTCTTACTTGCGTGACACGGGGTCGATCCCCGTCGGCTACCACTATAACCCCAGGTGCTCCATGCAACCCATAAGAATGGAGCACAAGTAAATCGGGGTGAGAATCAAACTTAAGACCTCCTTTTTATAATTTTCCTTCCATTTACACGACACTTTCCAATCGGTCTACACCCCCGTATGCAATTTGACTCATTATCTTCATTTATTCCCACATCATCAATTTTATTCAACAACTAAGTAGAGGACATGACATAATCAATGACACTTCTGTCCTTCCTATAAATACAAGTCATAAGGTGAGATTCAAGCCAATGATCCAACCCATTAAAAATGATCAAGCTCAATGCCAAAGGAGTTGGTTTCGTTATCTAGATAGCTTCTTTTTTTATTTAAGGGTTAGGTTAACATATTCTTCTATCCATGTAATGGGTAGAGGTTATAATTCCAAATTATAATATTGGCTTGAGCCCTACTATTACTAGCATTAAAATCTCCAAAAAAAAGTATAAATAAGCATATCACCTCATGGTAACAATATCATTCTCTAATTTAATAAAATGACTATAAATTGTAAAATTAAAATTCTTATAAAAGGTAGAGTTGGAAAAGAGTAAAGTAACAAATAGAAAGAAAAATTGTATCATTTTATATGAAAGTGAAAAAATGTATCATTTTATATGAAAGTGATATTGAAACAAGCAAGATGCCATATGAAAAACTCTCACTAACAATAAACATGTCATACAAGCTTAATTTGGGTGAGAGAGAGGTAACAACTTTTTCTTCTAGCTACTCCAAAACTCATGAAGAATAAACATGTTATAAAGTAAAACTTAAACTCAAGAGAAAACAACTTTTTATTTTTTTATTAGTATGCATTTGCTATTTTATACATAACTTTTAAAACTCCAATAAAAAAATAAAACATTCATTTTAATGTCTCTTATACAAACATAAATTTCAAAACTTAAAAAAATAAATATTTTAAATATTCATTTAATAAATAAATTCTTAAATACTTTACATAATATAAAAACAACCCAATAATACATTAAATCAGATAGTTGGCAGTTAAAACGTATGATTCAATAACTAATAAATAAATATATGGATTTTTTTTTCCACAGAAAATTTCACATTATATTTATATAAAATATAAGTTGTTCACTTAACAGTCTTTACAACAGTAGATAACCTTGATTTTTCATGGACTGCTCCCATCAAAATAGAAAGAGATTATCTAAATCCCCTATATTAACTTTCGTCATCTCCAAAAATCCCCAAAAGAGCATATATCAAAAAGGTATATATAGAACTTGATCTATAGCTACACATAGAAAATTACCCAAAAACAATAAAACTTTGATAACACCCCCTATTGTTAGCTAATATAGTTTTAAAAACAAAGTGGGGCCCGCATGACTGTTTCCCCATAGATTGTATGCTATGTTCCCTTGTTGCTTTTGAAGAGCCTGTTTTGATAAACAATCAACCTTTTGGTTATCTTCTCTGAAAATATGGGAAAAATATATAGTCCTAAAGAGATTGATGAGATCTGAAATCCCGTCCTTCCAAAAGTCCAAAGTGACTACATGTAATGCACCTTTCTTGTTTAGGAAATCAATGAATATTTTAAAGTCTCCAAGTACTACTAAATTTGTGATTGAAAGCCAATATGCCAGTGTTAATGAGGCCCAAACCCCCATAAGTTTAGCCCTGGTACTTATCCTTTATGACCTGATGCCAAATGCCATTTTTCATCAAGACTCTCCAAAGCGTGTTTGTCGACAATGCCCTGTAGAAACAATATATATTTATCAATCCCTAGCCTCCACATTTTTTTGGCCTCGCTATAGTCTCCCATCTACATAAGTGATAATTTGCTTCATCTTTCTTCCTGACCATAAGAAAGAGAAGACTAGTTGGCGGATTCGATTAAGAACTATAGATAGGATATGTGTCAAAGCCATCC
Organism: Picea engelmannii; assembly: GCA_009831015.1. Lineage (NCBI taxonomy): Eukaryota > Viridiplantae > Streptophyta > Pinopsida > Pinales > Pinaceae > Picea > Picea engelmannii. The sequence goes on from ML795742.1 coordinate 146,430, forward strand.
AATAGACTAGCTAGCTCTCTAGTACTGCTTTTATAAGAGCGTAGCGACCTCCGAGGGATAACCAACGATTGCACCAATGATTTATCCTCTTTTCAAAAATTTTAATGAGCCAGTACCAGTCCTCAACCTTGTAATTGTCAGGTTTTAAGAAAAAACCCAAATATCTGAACCCTTCAGACATTTCATTGAAATTGAAATGGACAATTTCTTTTAAGTATTCTAGAGTACCCTGTTGAACTCCAAAGTGGAGAAAAGTGGATTTTTGTACATTGATCATCAGACCCGATGCACCACAAAAAAATGTCTAGAATTCTATTGATCTCATTCCAATCTTCGATCAAAGCTTTTTTCATTATGAGAACATCATCCACGAAGAGTAGGTGAAGGATCTTAATTAATCTGGAAACCTTTATCCTAGACAACTTTCCTTCTACCTGGCCCTTTTTTAGAGAAAGGCTAAGACCTTGCATCACAAGAATGAACATGAGTGGCAACAATGGACAACCCTATCTTAATCCTCTACCACTCTGGAAAAAAATTTTCGACTCTCCATTGATCAGAATTGCATAGGTTGCAGTAGTTACACAACCCATGATCCATTTTGTAGTAGGAAGACCAAAACCACATTGTAGAAGTATTAATTGAAGAAAATCCCAGTTTATAAAATCATATGCCTTCTTTAAATCTAACTTCAGAATGATGGCTTGAAGTTTTTTTACATTTATACCGTGAAGGCACTTCTGGGTTGTGCCAATGACATCTAAAATCTGTCTTCCTTTTAGAAATCCCAGTTGTTCCTTGAATAAGGATCGAGATAGGATAGGTCTGATCCTTCTTGCTATAATTTTTGTAATAATTTTGTAGCACATATTACACAGAGCAATTGGGCGAAAATTGCCAAAGGTGTCACACACCCACTACGAGAGCTAAGATTTTTCACCTTTTTCTTTCTTCTTCGTTGTCGAGGGACAGAGTTCCCGAATTCTTACGAGGTTCTGGCGTAGGCTAGGTCTTCCAATCGGGACCTTCACCCAACCAATTCGCGGGTTATTTTGTTGAAAATCCGTCGTGTACAATTCACGTACCAAGTGTAGGATTTACTTCCACGTGTCCATCGGTTGTGATCCCGGGCTAAGTCAAGAGGCGCCTTTCGCATTTCGGGACTTTGGACACCGGGAGTTTGAAATGCAAGGAAGACGAATCCTTCGACACCTCGAAATCTGAAATCCTAGTCAAATCAAGACTTATACAGGATTTCAACTACCTTGACTTCGTGTACCGAGATTTCACGATGTATGGAGACGAGGGTTCATACCTTTCAGTTTCTCTGGTGCCGCAACACCAAAGCCCATATATCTGCTAGGCTCATTTCGGGGTTTCGCGAGTCAGTATTTCGCGATATGTGAAGACAAGGGGTTTACCCTTGGGTATCCCGGGTGCCGAAACGCTGAAATACCAAACTCTAGCCACGCTATACCGTTTTGTGGTTTCTCATATCGGGGATTTCGCAATATGTGAGGACGAGGGGCCTCACATCTAGGATATTCAGGAGCTGAAACTCCGAAGCTCATGTATATATGCTACTCTCGTTTTGGGGTTTCACAAGTCAGGATTTCGCGATGTGCAATGACAAGAAGTCTCGCATCTGAGTTTCCCGAGAGCCGAAGCTCCAAAGCTCATGTATATATGCTACGCTGATTTCGGGGTTTCGCAAGTCAGGATTTCACGATGTGCGATGACAAGAAGTCTCGCATCTGAGTTTCCCGGGAGCCGAAACTCTGAGACGTCGATATATGTGTGTGTGTATACACACACACACACACACACACACACACACACACAACGCTAAGTTCATCTTGGGGTTTCACAAGTCAAGATTTCGCAGCTGGCGAATACAAAGAACTGGCACTTGGGTTTCCTGGTTACCTAAACACCAAGGCTTATCCATGCTAGACCTTTTCGGGGTTTCATACTTTGGGATTTCGAGACTAGTGGTTACAAGAGAACTTACCCTTAGGTATCTCGGGTGCCGAAACATTGAAACATCAAGACTCTAATCCCCGCTGGACCATTTTGTCGTTTTGCTAATCGGGATTTCGGGACTGGCGAGTACAAGGGAACTTACCCTTAGGTGTCCCAGGTACCAAAACTCCAAAACATCACAACTCATCCATGCTAGTTCATTTTGGGGTTTCGCTAATCGAGATTTTGGGACTGGCGAGTACAAGGGAACTTTCTCTTAGGTGTCTCGGGTACTGAAATGCCGAAACATCACAACTCATCCATGCTAGTTCATTTTGGGGTTTCGCTAAGCAAGATTTCGGGACTGGCGAGTACAAGAGAACTTACCCTTAGGTGTCCCGGGTACTAAAATGTCGAAACATCACAACTCATCCATGCTAGTTCATTTCAAGGTTTCGCTAATCGGGATTTCGGGACTGGCGAGTACAAGGGGACTTGCCTTTAGATATCCTGGATGCCGAAACACCGAAACATCAGATTCTAATCATGTTATACTCATTTCGGGGTTTCGCAAGTCGGGATTTCACGTCTGGCGAACACAAGAAAACTGACCCCTGGGTTTCCCGGTTGCCGAAACACTGAAATACCGAGCTCTAAGAGACCCACTCTCTCTCGTGCAAGGTTTTCAAACTTAGGCCTTAAAGTCCTTCATCGGGTTCCTGGGTAGATTTTCACCAGGTCTTATGACCAGACTGAGAGGTCTTCTTAAATCCCTGAGCTGTTAACTTCTATGATAGGTAATAAGAAAATTCAAGATTTTACTAAGGTGGTAGTCCTTTCAGGGAACTTACCTTGGCTCTGGAATGTAAGGGAATGATCCTGAAAGGGTGTCCCTATGGGGAATCTATCCAGGGCAACATGAGAGACAAATAAGGGAAACAAATCTCCTGAGAATAGACTTGAAAGCTGAATTCGTTCAAATACATATATCTATATATATATATCAACCGAATGTGGTCATTCCAACATAAGCATGCAACCACCATTTCCGATCAAAACACCATGCATACATTTCTACACATAAACCATTCATAAGTGTTCAAACCATGAGCATACATTCCAAGATATTCAATGCAAGACACAAGATATAAACACTTATTAGAAAACACCAGGTGATGCAACTGCTGAGAGGGGTGCTCATTTCCAACCAACCGCAGGCTCGGCGATTCCCAATGGATTTACCACTAGCCACCCCCGAGCTAGACCACGATGCTTTGAGACTCAGTCTCTTACTACTCATTGGAAGTCCAGGACGAATGTTACTCTCCTTCTCCTCTGCTCATGACTCACTGTATTTCTCGAAGTTCCTCTGGTTCTCCTTCCGCGATTCCCGTCGCGTGTGTGTGTCTGTCTCCCTATGCCCTTCTTCGCCCCCCCTTCCACACTTATTTCCTCCTACGAGGTTGCATGTGGCACGAAATTCCCTGTCCGATGGTTAGGTCTGATAGCTTCTATGGATGGGCGATTTGCCCCATCCCCTCCTTTACTCTTGAGGAGCCTCCCCACCTACCATCCGGGCGGTAATTCATTTCAGGGTCTGAGAGTGAGCTTTGGTTTTCCCGAGCACATACAAACCAATATGGTTTTGGTTCGGTGGAAGTTAACGCAGCCACTCCCGACCCCTTCCACCATCTCTCATCAGCCATCATGGTCTCTTTTCAACACATCCCCCTCTCAGCAGTCACGCAACATATATTCACACATAATCTATATTTCTCGAACCTTTTATACAAAGGTCTGTCAAATCAAACATTCACAAACCTTTGAGTTTGCCATAGTTCTTGGCCAGTATAGTTATTTTTTTACAAATTGGGGGAAACAGGGTGTTACAATTCCCTCCCCCTTAAAGGAACATCGTCCTCGATGTTCTATCTATCAATATGTCATGTATGTACAGAGGAAAACAAAATCGGATTTCCCATTTCCCATGTAGCCTCATCTGGGCCAAAATGTTTCCACTACACCTTGACTTGTGCAATGGTTTGGTTCCTGAGCGGGGTTTCCTTTCTGTCCAGTATGCATTGAGGTTCTGGCAGGAATTCTCCATCTATTTCCACCTAGATCACAAACCAGTCAATTATATGATTAGAATCATGTACATATTTCTTTAATAATGAAACATGGAAAACATTATGTGATTTTACTGTGGGAGAAAGTACTAGCCTATAGGCTACAGGTGCCACTCTATCTAGAACCTCAAAGGGTCCACAATATCGAGGTGCCAACTTGGCACAAGCTCCAATCTTCAGGGAACTCCTTCTGGGTCTAACTCTGAGATATACATGGTCTCCCGCCTTGAACTCTCTTGGAGTTCTCTTTTGGTCGGCGTAACTTTTCTATCGGTTCTGAGCGACTTTTAGATTCTGTTTTATATGAATCACTTGTCGTTCCATTTCTTTCAACATGTCGGGTCCAATAGTAACTCTGTTTACGGGATTAATCCAACTGACTAGAGTATTGTACGGCCTACCATAGAGGACTTCAAAAGGACTCATCTTCAGGGATTCTTGGTAGTCATTGCTGTAAGCGAATTCCACTAGTGGCAGGTAGTCTTCCCACTTTTTGGGTTGATGCATTACATGCATCCTGAGCATGTCTTCTAATATTTGGTTCACCCTTTCCGTCTGTCCATCTATTTGAGGGTGATAGGCTATGATAAATAGTAACTTGGTCTCCAAACCAGCCATCAGTGATTTCCAAAAGTTGGAAGTAAATTTCATGTCTCTGTTAGACACGATCTCTTTCGGCATACCATGCAATCTGAATATCTCCTTTATGAATACGTTGGCGATATCTATTGCCTTACAAGTCGACTTGACGGGGATAAAATGAGCGGACTTGCTAGATTTATTCATCACTACCATGATGTCATCATTATGTTTGGTTGAGGTTGGTAATCTAGTGATGAAATCCATGGAGATGGTTTCCCATTTCCATTCCGGGATTGGTATAGGTTGTAATAATCTTGTTGGGTGTCGGTGTTATGCTTTTACTTGTTGTCATTCTATGCATTTGGCTAAGTACTCAGCTATGTATTTCTTCAATCCAAGACAATAGAATTGTTTCCTGGTGGTCGTGATCATCTTCTGGTATCCTGGATGACCAGTGTAGGTTATTTTGTGTAGTTCATCCATTATGAACCTCTTCAATTCGTCACAATCTAGGATATACAATCTGTTTCTGTAAGTGAGCATACCTCCTTCATCTGGTAGCCTCCATACTTTATCCCGGTGGATTCTTGTTGTAGGTACGAGGTCATGGTCTGGAAGAATGTGTCTGTCTCTTGTGCATTTTTGACTCTTTCCTTGACATTCGTCTCGTAGGTGCTTACCGTTGCCAGGTGAATTGTTTTCATGCTTCTGCTAAGGGCATCAACCACCCTATTTTTCTTTCCCTTAATATGTTTGATTTCAAAATCAAACTCGCTGAGGAGGGCCATCCACCTAGCTTGTCTGGAATTGATCTTTGGTTGGTCAAACAGATATCGCAATCCACAATGGTCTGTCATAAGTACAAATTTTCTTCCTAGGAGGTAACGCCTCCACATTTTTAAGGTGTGCACTATGGCGGCCAGCTCTAGATCATGGGTCACATAGTTGACTTCGTGCTCATTCAATTTTTGAGATTCATAGTAGACCACACTTCCTCCTTGCATAAGGACTCCTCTGAGCCCTTCCTTACATGCATCTGTGCACACGAGGAAATCATCTTCGCAATCGGCGATCTTCAGTATGGGTGCGTGGGTCAATAGATGTTTCAGGGTTTGAAACCTTTCTTCACATTTTTGTGTCCACATGAATTTTATCCCCTTCTTTTGGAGGGTAGTGATTGGGCTCCCAATCTTGGAGAATCCTTTTATAAATCTCCTATGGTATCCTGCCAAGCCCATAAAGGATCTGATATCTGAAATGTCCTTTGAGTTAGGCCATTCCATGATAGACCTGATCTTATCAGGGTCTACTGCTACCCCTTCTTCAGATAGGACATGGCCCAAGTAATGTATTTTCTTCTGGAAAAAGTCACACTTGCTAAATTTTGCATAGAGTTGATGCTCTCTTAGCACTTGAAGCACAAGCCTAAGGTGTTCCTCATGTTCCTCTCTATTCTTGGAGTAAATTAATATGTCATCAATAAAAACCAACACAAATTTGTCTAGGAATTTGTTGAGCACATTGTTCATCAAGCACATAAAAGTGGCAGGGGCATTGGTCAATCCGAATGGCACTACCACAAACTCGTAGTGACCATATCTCGTTCTGAAGGCAGTTTTGTGGATGTCTTCGCCCTTGATTCGGACTTGGTGGTATCCAGATCTCAAGTCAATCTTTGAGAATATAGAGGCACCTCCCAATTGATCGAACAAGTCATCTATCTTGGGCAAGGGGTACTTGTTCTTTATGGTTACCTTATTGAGTTGTCTATAATCTATACATAGTCGGAGGGTACCGTCTTTATTTTTCACAAACAGGACTGGTGCTCCCCATGGAGACACACTGGGCCGGATATAGCCTCTGTCCATCATTTATTTCAGTTGTAATTTAAGTTCAACTAGCTCAGGTGTGCTCATTTTGTAGGGTGTCCTAGACACTGGCACCGCTCCTGGTGCAAGTTTTATTGAGAACTCGATGTCCCTTCTCGGAGGTAAACCCGGTACCTCCTCCGGAAATACATCTTTGTATTCTCTCAATGTGGGGTGGTCTTCGAGGCTTGGTTTGTCACCTTCAATTGTTTTCAACATCTGTATTGCATATAGTGGACATCCTTTTCTGCAATACTTTTTCATTTGAAGAGCTGATATTTGCCTCACCGAGACAGGTTTTTGGATTCCTTGAAGGGTTATTTTTCTTCCTTCTTCACTTACACATTCCAATGTTTTATGGTAATAGTCTAGTTTGGCTTTATGGGTGGCTAGCCAGTCCATACCAATCAAAAGATCATACGATCCTAGGGGTAATATGTTAAGGGTTGCTTGGGTGGTGAATTCACCCATAATGAATTGGTAGGCTGGTATGACCTCTGCTACCATTCTTTTGTTGCCAATGGCTAATTGTACCAACCATGGCTTGGTGTTTTTATGTGGTTGTAGTTTACATTTATCAATAGCCTTAGGGGCTATATAACTCAAATTTGAACCAAGGTCAATCAGAATAGACACTAGATGGTTGGTGATCATACCTTCGATTTACACCACTGAAGCTTGGTGGTAAGCTTGGTTACTATCCAAGGCTGCATAAATTTGCAGCACACTCCTGGCCATTGTTAGAAAAACAGGACCGCGGAGCAATAAAATAAAACAAATGCAGAAACAAAACACATAAGACACACAATACAAGAGAGACACAGATTTACGTGGTTCACCCAGTGTG
>ML795742.1:163640-190667 GCA_009831015.1 Picea engelmannii
AGAATCTTTAATATTCTAGTAGTTTGTGAAAGTGGTAAATTTATTTATGCATTCAAAAAAGTTAGATTCCAATAATAGATATTGAATAAAGTAAAAAAAAAATAAATGACATAAAAAAATAAATATTTATATACAGAAAGAATTGAAATAAGATTTTTTATAATAATTTTTTCTAAATAAAATTTAATCTAATTTATTTATTTTAATTTATTTTTATATTTAAATGATTTTAAATAATTAAAATTTATAAAATATTATTTAAGTAATTTTTTTTTATAAAATGTTAAGTCTTTCTAACATGATTGGATCTCGAAGGTTTTTAAGGTGGTGGTCAAGTTTTGAAACTAGTGGTAGTAGAGAGGATGAATTCAAGGGTTTCTAAGACTACCAAGGTTTGAAACTCTTTTTCTTAAATTGAGATTTCCTAAACCACATAAACACACTAATCCTACAAGGCTAGCAAAAAAACATTAAAATTATAAAATAATGTTAATTTTTTATACCACATAAACACACTAGTCGTGCAAGGCTAGCAAAAAAACATTAAAATTTATAAAATAATGTTAATTTTTTATAATAATTTTTTGAAATAATTTTTTATCTAATTTATTTATTTAATTTTTTCTAAATTAAAATTTTTAAAATAAATTTTATAATATTTTTTTATTGATCCAATCAAACAATAATTTTTTAAATTAAAAAATAAAATAAATTTTATAATCAAAAAATTTATTTATCCAATCATATCATAATTTTTTAAATTAAAAAATAAAATAAATTATTAATTTAATTAAAAAACCTTATAACTCTTAAAAAAAAAAAAAACTTAATGAAGAATAGACTTTGTCAATTGTCAGAACCAATAAACCCACGAGTCAATAGACGTCTCTATGCAGATACACGAAATAGTTTGGCAACTCAGCGTCTTTTATTGACTCCCTTTGGTGGCATTAATAAGGCCGAGGAACTTGGAATGATATGTTCTTACGGGGAGCCGTTTTTTGCTTTAAAATAATAATTTTTTATATTTAATTAATAGTGAATGTTTCATGTAGGATTAGTTTATAGTAGACTTTGCTTTAAAATAATAATTTTTTATATTTAATTAATAGTGAATGTTTCATGTAGGATTAGTTTATAGTAGACTATTTTTTTTTAATAGCAGACCTTTTATGAAATTCGGCAAAGAAGTTAAAGTTTTCATTAATTTAAAATTTAATTAAGATGAAGTGAATGGTAGTTTCAGATAAGATTCATTTGAATTTAATTAAGATTGAGTGAATTCTAGATATTTTAGATAAAAACAATTTTAATTTAATTTAATTTTATAAATTAGTTTTGTTAAAATTTAGTGTGGTAAGAAATTGTTGGAATTTTAAATTTGAGTAATTGAGTTTGTATAATTCGAATTTTTATTTTTCAAGATAATAAAATAGATTGATTATTAAATTAGTTAGTGATAAAACATATGATGTAACATATTTGTGAGATGTCCCTGTGTTGATGAGTCATTTGCTTTGCTCATGGGCGATGATTATAAGACCCCTTGTACATATTCTATGTTTATTTCAATCTCTCCACTACTGCAACATACTTTCTGGGATTTCTTTTTCTCTGGATCATGTGAATGCTATGGGGACCTGCTCTTAATTGAAGAGGTCATAAATATTCTTGTAATAGCAATGCTACTCAATTAATGGAACCGTTATTTTGAGTAAGAGATCTCTGGTTATTGAGATGAATGGTTCATTCCATCTTGTATTTTCCTATGGTATGTTGTCCTTAATAGAACATTATTGAAACAATATTGGCTGGAACTATGGCAATCCCTTCCTTATGGTATATCATCTTAAGAGCTTCATTGAAACAAGATTGGTTGGAACCAAGGGCAACCACTGCTTTTATTTGCAGGAGTCAAATGATGTTAATATTAATCTTGATTTTATAGATTTCATTAGAGAACTAGGATAAGGATATGTGCAATCTCAATTAGTTTGAATTACTTGCTTTATAAATTGTTACTGTACAATTCTGGGGAGTCCCTGACTAATTATGCTATAGATTTTGAGTGGACAACAATGATTTTGAGTGGACAACAATGGGAAGCTCTTAGGAGTTTTAAAAGGATTTATATTATTCACTTAGATAGGGTTTACAACTTTTTGACTTGTATTTTTAAGAAAACAGTAGAAATTCATTGATTGCATTTTCTGGTTTACATTAAAGATCCAATGGGAATTTATTGCATGCATATAATTGAAAATTGTTATTAAGTGTATATTCCACTTGTTGGGGAGGTATAACCAGTTTTTAATTTTTAGGTTATCAAAGATTGATCTTGAGGAAATTCTAGGAGAGTTTAAACCCTTTGAATCCCTTAAATTTGAAATTGTTCAAAATTTGAGTCCCTTTGCTGGTGTGAAAACAAAGTTGAATATGATTGGTATAAGAGGAAGTGAAAACTGGGAGTTTGTCAAAGTATTTGACAAGTACCTAGAGAGAGATCGTATGTGAAAAAACAAAAAAATTGAGTGCAGTTTGAAACGATTTTGGAAATTAGCAACCCAATTCAGCCAAAGCTAATAGTGCATTGTGAATGAGAGGTGCATAAGCGGTGCTATATGTGAACAAGTTTTGCATGACCAGAGTTTCGTGTGGACCCATGGTCATTAGTAGTTGTTTCCTCTGAAACTGGTGAGTGGGAAGTTGAAAGGAGTTGTAAAGGCAAGCAACATCACTAATTAACATATAATTTAAAAGTGTTTAGATCTCTGAAATCTCAAAATGAAAGCGATCCTCTTAGATAAGATAAGGATTTGTGCTGATATGCTGATGGGATAATCTATATGGCCTTCGAATTGAATTGATGGCCAAATCGAAGTAGGAGGATTCAAAAGCTTTAGCTAGTGTTTTCTCAAGCTAAAAGCTAGTCTTGTCCTAAGTTTAAAGGATACATTAGCATTGTCATATGTGAAAATCAATGATGGGATAATCTATATGGATTTCGAATTGAATTGATGGCCAAATTGAAGTAGGAGGATTCAAAATCTTTAGCTAGTGTTGTCTCAAGCTAAAAGCTAGTCTTGTCCTAAGTTTAAAGGATACATTAGCATTGTAGATTGCATATGTGAAAATCGCAACTAAGAACACCCCTGAGTAGGAGTTAAGAGTTATTATGGTTATGATAGAGGAAGATTGCATCAATGAATATATTCAACAATTTAGATATTTTTTAAACTGATCTAGATGGATATTGGTGGCCACCCACCTGTTCCAAATTCCAAATGGCTCATCTGGACAGTTTTCAATTTAACACGTTTCTCTGTAATGGGGACATTCCTTTGTAATTGTGGTTTCTGAACTTATGGGGTTGTCCTGAAGCCCTACACAACATCCAGGTGGATATTGGTGGTCGCCCACCTATTCATATTAGTACATATTTATGTACTTCCAGGGTTGTTTTGGGGCTCTAAACAGTTTTTTCTTGGTGTGCCACAGTCAATATGTAGATAGAGTCAAAGTTTGATGGCGTAATGCGTAGTTCTTGAAAAGACCTTTCCAATGGGCTATCACATGTCTAAAACAAAAATCGTATGCAAAAGTTACGACCCTGGGAAGTTAATGTACTAACTTACCCCAATGGGGCCCACATGACTTTTGGCGCTTCATATCCTAGGGTTAGGTTTATGGATGTCTAGGGTTTTGACATTCACGTTTATCATAAAAAGGTCTTCATAGCATCATTGCAATCATCTTCTTGAGAATGAGCGTAGTCGTCACATCTCTTCTCAGAGATAAAGCTGCCACCATTCTAGCAAGTCTTGCACTCTGTATTTTTACATTTTTGTACAATTCTTTCATTAATAGAAATCATGTATTGATGTATTTCTCTGTTTTTGGCAATTTTTATGTGTATTTCATTGTAATATATGTGCTTTCATTTCATTCCAAAAATAATCTGTATCATAAACCAATTAGAAGGAGTAGGTGATAAGATTTTTTGTTAAGCTTTTTATTATTTTTTTTTATTTTTGTTCATTTGATAATTTTGTTGTTACATTAAACAATCAAGTAGAAAAGTTGATTCTTAATCATATAACTACCTCATTCTTTCAGGTAGAGACATGACGAAAAGAGGAAGGTGATGGAAACATTGATCTAGCAACCTCATTGCTTGAGGAAGAGATGTGAAGAAAAGAGGAAAAGGAGAGAGTGTTGGAAATGAGGAAGAGATGTGAAGAAAAGAGGAAAAGGAGAGAATGTTGGAAATGAGGAAGAGATGCGAAGAAAAGAGGAAAAGGAGAGAGTGTTGGAAATGATGATCATGTAATAGTATTGTTTATAGGGAAAAATAGTGATATCTAAAATGTAAACATGTCTGTAGTTTCAACAAAATTGTTAGAGAAGTAAGAAGATTCATACAGAAGTAAGGATGACCACACACTGAATTTTTTTTATCAAATAAAAATAATGAAAATGAATAGTCAATAAGCAATTAGTTAGACTAGGAAAAGTAAATAATTGTTCACATTAGGTGTATCGTGCTTTCAATGATGTAGCCTTATATTTGGACTTTGGGTTTGCACCACAATAGTCCACAACAATGGTTTGTGACTTGTGAAAAAGTTCTCATGATAACTATTTATTTATGGACTAGATTTACCTCTAAAGACACTCCTCTTAAAATGGTTGCTTATTTTGGAATGCAAATTGAAATTTCAATAAAAATATTGGTAATAAAGTGATTTTGGAATGCAGATTAATTTTAATAAAAAGATTGATGATAAAATAATGTTAGAATGCAAGTTGAATTTCAATCAAAATATTGATAATAAAGAATGTAGATTTGAAGAAAGTTGTAGATGGAGTGAGGGAAGGGTTCCAATTTGTAGTAAGCTTTGCATAAGTACAATCTTACTTGAAGTTAGCAAAACATACACGTACTCATCCATACTTTGTGAATTTTATACCATTTACAAGTGTTCAATGAGTTTTTCGTACTCATCCATACTTTGTGAATTTTACACCATTTACAAGTTTTCAATGAGTTTTTCAACACTCATCGAGGGAGGCTTTTTGTAGAGAGAGTTGTTTGTGTGAATTTTGTATTTGAATTCAAAGTATTTTATTGATTTGATTAATGTTTAAAAATCACAATGATGTATAATTGATTTTGATTATTTTTAAGTTTTTTTTATATGGTGAATTTTGGGATAAATTTTTCACAACGTCAAATTACATTGCTGTGACACAATTATGTATGAATTTTATGAAATAAAAGTAATCGTTTTTCTTGAATAAAAGTCCAAAACATTTAGAACATCTATTAGAAGATTTTTTATAAGATGTATTACAAGATCTTTACAAAGTTATGAGACAATAATTCGAGAGAGTATATATCTACACCTTTTAAGAGGCTTTGAGATAAGCATTTAGAACATTTTATGTATGACCAAAAAATATATTGGAAATATTTTAGAATGTTTAGGTGTGACAATGGTAAAGAGTATCTATCTATAACTTTAAGAGGTTTGGAAATAATAATAGATTGAAAGACAATGTCATAATTTATGAAAAACCATAATGAAATGGTCTAGTAGAATGAAAAATAAGGTAATAATGTAATTGTATAAATGTGATTTAGGTTGGTGAGCGGATATGTTTGGGGTGAAGAGTCCATATTGATTAATGTGGTTGGAAACCAAACTGTATATGATGTACATCAAAATAATTAATAAAAATAATGTTAAATGGCTACGATACGAGCGGGAAAAAAACGATGGGGGGCTATGATTCTACAAGAGAGGGTGCTAAAGGGGGGATCAAAAGGGAAACCCATGTCATTTGTTGAGTTAATGTGCCATTACCATGTAATCCTCCCTTTGACTTATTACACACTCAATCATTGAATTCATATACTAGGGTGGGTGTGAGAAGTTACATCCCTTAGTTATTGGGAGCATGGGGCTGAAGTACAATCATCTTTGGGGAGAGTGAGAGTCAAGCAAGCATGGGAGAAGAAATAAATTCGTATGGAAAAAGGAGAGGAGTTTGTACATGCTTTTTTGGGAAGAAAGGGAATTGAGTGTTGGGAAGAGCACCAACCATGTTATGCTTGAAGACAATCATTATTGGGTCGTGTTTATGTTGGAAATGTGGCTTGTATGCTTGTAAAAATGAGTTGTGTTCCTGTGAAGCATTTCTTGTTGAGGAAATGACTCAAGAACCTTGTGAAGGTTGGTCGACGGTAGCCCCCGCCGACCAAGCGCTACCCCAAAACACCCGCATGGAACCATAACAAAACCAATTTTTTCAGAAGGTTTGTCAAGTCCCAATGCATAGTCCAGTTGGTCCGTCGGTGGTTGCAAAGATTTTGGCTAGGTGGAGGTTGGGTGATCGATTCCCGCGGAGGTAACAAATTTTTGACCCAGCCAACCTTGGCCAAATCTGGGGTACCACGTGGCACCCTCTGATTGGGCCATGTGTCACCCTGTTATTGGACCGTACAACCCAGACAACGCACAATTAACACCACATCATCGTCTTGTCATCTTGCCACATCATTGTCGTACAACCACATCACCCTGCCACGTTAGCATCCGTATTGTCGCGTCAGCATCCGTACTGCCACATCAACATCCTTATTGCCACCTATCATCCATACTGTCACATTTTAGACTGTCATTGGGCCACGTCAGCATTCTGTATAGCCACATGTCGCATCCGTACAATGCCACATGTCAATTTTTGAATGGTCCACATCAACCCCTGAAAATGCCAAAAATGAGTGACACATGTCACATCCTCGTGTTGCTACATGTACCTTTAACGTCATCATGATGTCATGCTAACATCAACAACATGACCTGTTGAATTTTGACTTTGACCAGTTGACTTTTTTTCCTGTTTGGGAAATCGATTAGAACACGACAACTTTAGCATGCAGTGTCCATTTTTGGAAAACAATATATGGCCGGAATCAATGAAATGAGCTCAATGCAATGGCATTGGTTTTGTCCATTTCCAAGAACTTTGATTTTTAGGCCTTCCTGGATCCATTTTGAATCAGTTTGGGCTTATATCCCAACACCCCTTGTGGAGAGAACATGAGGACATGTCCCTTGTGGAGAGAACATGAGGACATGTTCTTTGTGGAGAGCACATGAGGACATGTCAAGGGAGTTGACCTTGACGTCACACAGTATGGGGAGTTGACCCTAGTGTTTCTAGAGGGAGTAGCCTCTAAAATTCCAGATAGTACTCCTCTGTGACTAAGTTGAGTTGATATGTGAGGACACTTATCCAAGAGGGATAAGTGGGTTTGGGCTTATAGCCCAATGTCCCTTGTGGAGAGCACATGAGGACACGTCAAGGGAGTTGACCTTGATGTCACACACTATAGGGAGTTGACCCTAGTGTTTCTAGAGAGAGTAGCCTCTATAAGTCTAGTTTGTACTCCTATGTGACCGAGTTGAGTTGATATGTGAGGACACTTATCCGAGAGGGATAAGTGGGTTTGGGCTTATAGATGAACTTCCCTTGTAGAGAGCACATGAGGACACGTCCCTTGTGGAAACACATGAGGACACGTCAATGGAGTTGACCTTGATGTCTCACAGTATGGGGAGTTGACCTTAGTGTTTCTAGAGGGAGTAGCCTCTAGAAGTCCACATGGGAGTGCCATGTGTGACAAACCTTTTGCTACTATGGTGGTTGTGTACCACTGGCGGAGACTGTATGTCTCTGGACAATAGTTGTGTGCTACTACAATGGTTGTGTAACACTGGCAATGACTGTGTGTCATTGGACAATAACTGTGTGTTACTAGTATATTACAGAGTAGTCAATGAACTACTAGATGAAGACATCATGGAAGTATACATCCCTAGCTAAGAGGGAGTGTTGATGTTTCAGCATCAGGCAGACCTTCTCCTAGATTGGTTTGCATACCAAGGGAGATAGGATACATTTATCATAAAGGTGCACTTGTGCTAAATGGGCTCAGGCGTAGTCCTTTCTTGATCATGAAAAGGAATAATATGGACTCGAGGTGCTTGAGGTTCTTTCCACATGTCAGTTATCATCGGGATGAAATTCACTCAAAGAGGTGTACCTGTGGTGAACGACCCTGATGTGTTGTTTTTCCTAGTCATGGTGATTTGACAAGGAATGATAAAAGACTCAAGATGCTAGATGTTATCACATGCGAACCCAAAGTGAGCCTGATATTAGAGAGAGTCAGTTGGCTCAGAGGGAGAACCGCAGGGGGAGTTTCCCCTCGATTCAGGTGGGAGAGAGACATCTCCAAGGACTGATAGATAGGTGTTATGAGTCTAGGGTGAAGTTTGTATACTTCAGAGACAAACTTGGCATGATGTAGAATGTCTCCCTCAACAAGAGGCAATGTTGATGTTTGGACAACATTGGGAAGACATTCTCCTAGATTAATAATTAATAATATAATTTTTTATTATTAAATAATATATACAATAATTAATAATAATAATAAATAGTTATTTATTATCTAAGGGACACATCCCTTCATGGATGGTCACCATATGTTCTCTATATATGGAACACTCATCATGGAAATGATACATCAAACATATATCTATCGAATATACAATATCATCTCATATGAAAAATCAATAGGCGTTCCATGTAACTTAAAAATATGAACCGTGAAAACTTGGGAAATTATGGAGGGTGTAAATGGGTTTGGTAGGGAACAAAAGTGGGAATATTTAGAAATGTGGTCGATGACCACCATGATGATCAATTTATTTCTAGCTTTCAAGAGGCCCACTAAAAAATCCTTAGAAATGCCAATCCATACCATAATTTGTTGGTATTAGTATTGGTTGTAATGCCATAAGAGTATTCACTATCTCCCCCTTGTTCCTTTGAGATGTGTCACACACAATGAACAAATTATGGATGTCTATTTTCATGCCTTCCCAAAAGAAAGAGCACTTAGCACATTCATAGGTTTATTGAAAGATAGAATGACTTGAGATATGATATGAATGCAACTCCTGTAATATCCTTTGTATCAAAGATAAGTTTTGTATTAGAAAAATGCACTCCTTATACTTCAAGGAATCTTATTGCCAAGTATATCCCTTAGGGGGATTCATGTCTTCTTGAATCATGCGGATGAGTTGAACTACAACATAATTTTCCAACCATTCTTGGTGGGCCTCAAAAATCAATTGGGTACATGTAAGTCTAAAGAAAAGAGAGAACTATCTTCCATGTGTTTCCTAGACAAAGCACCAATGACAACATTCTCCTTTTATTTCTTATAAATGATCTCATAATCATACCCAAGCATCTTAGTGACCCACTTGTATTTCTAAATATTTCAAACTATTATGATTTGTCTTGGTTTGGAAGAACCTCCAAAAGAGATATAATATCCTTCTCATATGTAGACTTGCACAAATTTATGTCACTCAAATTCTTAGTAGTGAATGCCAAGGTACAACCCTCTTGCATCAATGTGGTACTGAGACCTTTGCCCAAGTCATCAAATTCCAAGAGAAAGGTCTTACTGAAATTGGGAACTGCTAAGACATATGTATTACACATGGCTACCTTTAAAGATAAAAAGGCATGCTATGCAACTTCATTCCATACAAAGGAATTATTTTTTGGTAGGGTTGTTAAGGGGGTGTAAACTCATACATAATTATTCACAAAATTTCTGTAGTAGCTGGTAAGTCCTAAGAAATTGTGTAAGATTTTTAGGGTTTTGGGTCGTGGCCAATCTTGCATCACCTCAATTTTCTTGGGATCCATTAACACCCCATACCAACTAACAATGTGACCCAAGTACTTTACTATTGAAGCACCAACACTACATTTGGAGTATTTAATGAACAACTGGTGATCCCAAAGGAGATGCAAGGATTTATCAGCATGATCCACATGGGTGTTCGATATTTTGTTATATATCAAGATATCATAAAAGGATACAAGAACAAAATTATGGAGGAATAACAAAAAAATCTTGTTCATGAGGCTTTGAAAGGTAGATGGGGCATTTCAAAGTTCAAATGGAATCACTAAAAACCCATAGTGGCCTTCATGTGTGTGGAAGATTTTCTTTGTAATTTCCTCCTCCTTTATATGGATTTGGTGGTGTCTTAAATGAAGGTCAATTTTAGTGAAGAACTTGACATCATGGAGCTCATCCAAGAGATCATCAATAACTAGGATGCAAATTTTATCTTTGATAGCCGACTTACCGAGAAAAAAAATTTAGGATACATGCACTAATTATCTTCTTTATTCATTGTCATGACCACTATTGTTGAATAAGGACTATTATTGGGACAAATGACACATTCTTCCAATAGTTGAATAATATTTTCAATTTGATTCTTTTGGGGAAAAGGGTGCCTATAATGATGCACATTCAATGGTTCACTACCTAGAATAAGGGGAATTCCATGATCATGTTCACCATGTGAGGGGTGTTGATTTTTCAATAAGCAAGGTTAAGCATGAAGTTCATTCCATTTTAGCATTTAACCATAACCATTAATGTTGCAACAACCAAGATCACAAGAAGAAGCACCATGCACAAGAACAAAAGAAGTATCATGGGAAACCCTTCCCAACAAGGAATAAAACCCAGCCAAATCCTTTGCCATATTATTCAAGAGAAATACCTTCACCACCAAGAATACCTAGCACACAAGAGGGTGCTCAAACCCTAGAAGACTAGCACCCAAGAGAGGTGCACACTTTTCCCAAGAAGGTGTACTTGCTAAAGTTTCCAAACTCACATGAAAGATATGATTCCTCAATGGGGAATTTACCTTTACTTATACTGACCTGAGCCTGTCAACATAAGTGTCTATTGACACAACAGGGCTGACCTCACTAGCTTATAATATGATTAATATTAACCAGATTAATTATCTTTTACATTAATTACCAGTCACATTAAGGTGGGGCTGACCTGTAGCCTTTACATTACAATTAGGGTTACAGGTAGGTCTGACTCTTGAACAATATAGCAAGGGATATGATATACCCACTACTGCTCATCCACTAGGGGCACATCCATAGGGATGTCCACATCTCTGGCTCACTGCATTACATAGAAGAACCACTTCTTCACCAGTGCTCAGCCACTAGGATCACGTTCACCTGTTCTCGTCCACAAGCACGTCCACTCAACAGATCTTATTTCCCACTGCATTACACATGAGAGTCATCTGGAGTTTCTCATCAACTCTTCTGCTCAGAGGAGGCTAATACATCATCTTCATTTTTGGTCTCATGACGATGCACCCAACACTTT
The DNA here is from genome assembly GCA_009831015.1 of Picea engelmannii. NCBI lineage: Eukaryota > Viridiplantae > Streptophyta > Pinopsida > Pinales > Pinaceae > Picea > Picea engelmannii. Next base: position 174,955 of record ML795742.1, read on the forward strand.
GGGATTTCACATGTTCACCTTGTGCTTAGCCATAGACACGTCCAACTCTGCAGATCATCTTTCTCATTGTGTTACACAGGAGAATCATCTGGATTTATCCTCAACTCTCTGTATGGAGGAGGTCATATATACGTTCCAGCTCTGTCTCAGATAGGAACCACACACCCTTCTCAGGGGCTTTCTCTCAGGTTTGTAAGCTGGAGAATGTCTCACATAGCTGCAATGATCCACACATCACAGGTTTGTAAGATAGAGAATGTCTCACATAACTGTAATAATCAACACTTCCTCTCATCTAGGAAGGCATTATTCATCATGCCAAGTCTCACATAGATGTACTTTGAACTTTGTCTTGGCTGGAGTCATCAACACTCCCTCTCAACTAGGGAGGCATTCTTCACCAAGTTAGTTTGGTGAAGATGTCTTCAATCTGCTCATGTGTAGGAAGGTACTGCATGTGTACAATTTTCCTCTGCATCATATCTATGATATAAGGATATCTCATCTCATCATGTTTCAATCCATCAGGAAACACTGGGTTCTCAAGGATCTTTACACATAGCTCTTGGTTATCATCATAGGATCCATATCTTGGTCAAGTAAATCAATCAGAAGCTTGTGAAGCCACATTGCTTCGCACACTTGATGCTATATACTCTGCCTTTGTGGTACTGAAGGCCACAAAGTTTTGTTTTCTGCTGCATCAGGAAACCATGGAAACATTTACGGTATAACAACAACTGGATGTGCTCTTCTGGTCCACTGTACTTTCTTCTCAATCTGAATCGACATATCCTACAAACTCAAGTTCACACTAGAGGCATATCTTAGGCCATATCCAACTGTGCCTTGTATATATATCAATACATGTTTTGTTGTTGTCTAGTGAGTCTGTCTCGGTTGACTCATGTAATGACTAAGAACATTCACTACATGGCATGAATCAAGTCTGGAGTTAACCAGATACATCAGTGATCCAATCAGCTGTGCATTTGTCTCGTCTGAATCATCATCAATATTTTTCTTTAAATCCATCATGGTGGATTTTGCATTTTGTCATATTGAACTTCTTTAATATTGGTTTGGATCAACAACACTCTTGCTGAAATCCAAACTCATCAAGAATCTATCTTATTTGGTATAGTTTCCAGCTCATGGATGGTAGTACAGATGAAAGTGTATCGAGTTTACTAGATCAAGTGTCTCATCATAGACAACTCCCTCTGTTTGTGAGAAACCTCTGGCCATAGATCTCATTTTGTATTTCTCGACACTTCCATCAACTGCATGCTTGATCTTATAGATCCACTTGGAAGTTACCACCGACTTCCCTTCTAGTCCTTGAATAATATCTTATACATAATTTTTTTTTTAAGATATACTTGTATTCTTCTATTATGGCATCTTTCCATACCTGTTCTCCTATTGCTTCTCTAATATAAGGAGGCTCAACATCAATAAAGTGGCTCATGATTGAAGGATAGCTCGAAGATCTCTTTTTCTTTCTCGGGATGTGCCTTGAGAGGCTTGTATGTTTCTCTGCCTCTTGCAGGGTGAGTCTAGGTAGGCCTTTTATGCTCTACTGCAATATCTCTGAACATATCTACTGGAGAAACTTGATCATATGGAATAATGTATGTCTCCCTCTAAACTGTTGAAGGGGGAGAAGGTATTGTCTCACTATCAATCTCCATCTGAGATTCTTTGGGTTTGTTGAATGGGTATCTCTTCTTTAAGGACAACATCTCTGTTTGTCTCGCATAATAATCAATCAAATATGGGTTGGACTCTCGTACCAGGGATAATGGTCCAAGTCTTTGAGGGCTCCCATACTAGGGATAATATCCTTCATTTATTAAAGATGCAATCAACTATAAAATTAGAGATCAATTGATTTACCCGGTTTGTAGTCAAGCTCTTAGAGGAAGTACTTCTCCTCTCTCTTATATTTATTCTTTTGAGGTGGATCTAGATCAATGTTGGCAATAGAACCATATTGTCTTCCCTTCTTCTCGATTGGACAATTATTTGCATAGTGTTCATATTTGTCACATCTGAAGCACTGAATTTTTGAAACATCTATTCTTTGATAACCTAGATTTGATGAAGACTTTTCGTCTTTGAATGTTTTTCTAAAATTTCTTTTGAATTTTCCTCCTTTCTTTGTATGAAGTGCAAGAGCATGATTTTCTTCCGAGGAATCTTCCACTCCTCTATTTCTAAGTCTAAGTTCTTCTTGAGTACAATATGTCCATAGACGATCAAAGGTTGGTAGAGATTCTCTTCCACTGATACTCTGAAGAAAAGGATCCCACTGTTTTGGAAGGTTGTTGAGAGTGGCTAAGACATGTTTTCTATCAGACATGATTTCTCCAATGGTTTCTAGTTATTCTTTAATCTCATATATCTTCATAAAGAAGATGGCAACTGTGTCACCTTTCGTCATCTTGGTACTTTGAAGTTGGCTCTTCAAGGTAAGAGATCTGAGGGTGTTGTCACTTTCAAACATTTCTTTTAATGCTTCATACATATCATAAGCTGTCTTCAGGTTGGAAATACGAGGTAAGAGATGATCTCTTGCTGAGTAGATGATTAATGTTCTTGCTTTGACATATTCTTCCTTTCTTATATTCTTCTCTACATTTGTAGCTGTGTCTGGTATGGTTTTAGTTACCACATACAAAAGGTCATATTCTTCAAGGGTGACCTGAAGCCTTGATTTCTAGGAGCTGAATTTGCTTGCTCCATCAAGCCTATATTCTACTAAGGATCTGTTCTTCATTTGTTTGGTTTCTTCAAACTCTCGCCAACTAGATTTTGAAAACCTAATGATTAGGTTGAATTAGTAACCTTGGATTATGTTTCCAAAAATCAACTTGATAGTGTCACATAGATGCTTTCTGATTTAAGAAAAATGTCTCTTCAAGAAGTTCCAGAAATCTAAGATCAAGATTCTGCAGGAAATTTTGACACCCTAGAAACCCTAGGGCCAAAAAATCAAAATCCTCAAAATTTGATTTTAAGAGCTTCTGGGGATGCACCGGAGGAGGCTGTACTCTTATATGCCAAAAATAGCCCCAACGTACATGTATTAAGGGCTAGAACACCACAGAAAGCGGGGTCGTACAAATTTTTCCTGGAAACCCTAGGAGGGCCGTACGGTTCTGCAAAAGTGAGAGGAGACTTGGTAGATGCTTGTGCAATGGGTTCTTTCAAGACCTATACTCTGATACCATGTGGATTTTTCAATAAGAAAGGTTAAGCATGAATTTCATTCCATTTTATCATTTAACCATAACCATTAATGTTGTAGCAACCAAGATCATAAGAAGAAGCACCATGCACACAAACACAAGAAGTATCCTAGGAAACCCTTCTCAACAAGGGAAGAAAAACCAACCAAATCCTTTGCTATATTCTTCAAGAGAAATACCTTCACCACCAAGAATACCTATCACACAAGAGGGTTCTCAAACCCTAGAAGACTAGTGCCCAAGAGAGGTGCACACTTTTCCCAAGAAGGTGTACTTGCTGAAATTTCCAAACTCACATGAAAGATATGATTCCTCAATGGGGAATTTACCTTTACTTGTACTAACCCGAACCTGTCAACACAAGTGTCTATTGGCACAACAGGTCCGACCTCACTAGATTATAATATAATTAATATTAACCAGATTAATTATCTTTTACATTAATTAGCAGTCACATTAAGGTGGGGTCGAACTGTACCCTTTACATTACAATTAGGGTTACATGAAGGTCTGACTCTTGAACAATATAGGAAGGGATCTGATACACCCACTAGTGCTCTTCCACTAGGGGCACATCCATAGGGATGTCCATATCTCTGGATCACTGCATTACACAAAAGAACCACTTCTTCACTAGTGCTCAACCACTAGGATCATGTTCACCTGTGCTCGTCCACAAGCACGTCCACTCAACAGATCTTATTTCCCACTGCATTACAAAGGACAATCATCTGGAGTTTCTAGTCAAATCTTCTGCTCAGAGGAGGCTAATACATCATCTTCGTTTATGTTCTCATGACGTTGCACCCAACACTTTGGGATTTCACACATCCACCTTGTGCTCAACCACATGCATGCCCAACTCTGCAGATCACCTTTCTCACTGTGTTACACAGGAGAATCATATGAAGTTCTTCTCAACTCTCTGTATGGAGGAGGTCATATCTACGTTCCATATCTATCTCAGATAGGAACCACACACCCTTCTCAGGGGATTTCTCTCAGGTTTGTAAGCTGGAGAATGTCTCACATAGCTGCAATGATCCACATCTCACAGGTTTGTAAACTGGAGAATGTCTCACATAGCTGCAATCATCAACAAGGGGGGTAAGCTACACAATGTTTAAAATACCTATTGATGTTTGGCAAAGACCAACTAAAAGTTAGGGTGAATTTCCAGTGTGGGGATTTCCATTACTTAGATTGTATTGAATTAGGCAATAATGCATGAGTGGCCTTTCTTCAATAGCATCTCCATACAGTGGGAGCTAATAATTTTGGGGAATCCAAATTGAATCCCATTGGGGGTATGTGTATGTCAATCTTTAGTGAAGCTCATGTATAATTCCTTGAAATCCATGGTATCTAGACCCAAAGTTCATAACCATTCTACCCATAGAACTACATCACAACCACCCATTTCAATAATGAACATATGAGTTTTGAAATAATACTCCCCCATTTGAAGTTTCACATTTTCACATCTACCATTACATTACACCATACCTCCATTGACTATCATAATTTGAAAATTATTCACCACATGGAAATAAAAATGGGTTTCTTCAACCACTCACCTATGAATAAAAATTGTGGGCATTTGCATTGTTAATCAAAACAATCACCATTTGGTTCTTTATGTAACCTATCAGTTTCAATGTCTGAGGGGAAAAAATGTTAGATAAAGCATGGAGGGGTTGGTTCTCCATAGGAGAGGAGAGGTGGTGTCTATGCAATTGATCTTGGGAGTGTCTTCCTCTAGTAGGTCTTTCGATTGCGTGGGGGAGGACACATCTATTTGAAATAATTTTCGTTCTTTGCATTTATGTCTCATGAAATACCTCTCATTGAAATTATAACAAAGTTTGAGGCATTGGCATTCTGCAATTTCTATTGGGGACAACCTATGGACTTTCAAGGGATAAGAAGGAGAGGTGGTTGTTATAGGGGTTAGAGAGGGGTAGGTGCAAGGAATGAAAGAGGATCTTTTGATTTGTTCATTTATCACCATCTATACTTTTCAAGCTTGTTAATATTCTTTGAACCAAGTAGCTAGGTGTTTCATCACGACCTGTGCTCTAGTGTCTTCCTTGAGACCACTAACGAAACTTTCTTTATAAAAGAACAAGTTAGGCCATATGTGTATATAGCCAAGTGCTCAAAGGTTTCAATAAATTATGCTACTATGTTTTTTTGGTGCAACTTTGTTAGCCTCCCTAAACAATGAATGTCTCACTATTTAAGTAAGCATAAATGGATTTCACAAGACAACTCTAGGCAATGTATCATATATAGGATATTTTATGCCATTTCCACCATTTCCATCGTTCTTGATCCAAGTATAAGTCTCCCACTCTAAGTTTTATCATGTCATTAATAATGTCATGGAGGGTGAAGAAGTGTTCCATCTAGGTAACACAACTAGTGGGGTCAAACCCATCAAACTTGTTCATATCTATTTTGGGAAAGCGATGCCCCATATGGTTATCTTGAAAGGGTGGTCTATTGCTATGATGATCATGAAAAAGTGGCTCTAGGAAATAGCCTCCCCCATGAGAAGAGTCATCCCCCTCCTACATTTCTAGTTGGTCCAATTGACTGCCTTTTCACTTACAAAGTGCCTGAAGTTGTTTTTCTTTACTCCAGTCTCATCAAGTTTGTGTTTGATGGTTTGAAATTCAAATGAGAGGGAATTAACCTTGGTGTCTAAGCCTTTAATATCTTTCATTTTTGAGTTCAACTATTCTACCGAGTTTCCAAATTGTTGACCTAAGGATCAAGATAGTGGACTCAAGAGTTCCAATTGGATGCCATAGGTTTTGGGGTTCACTAAAAAAGGTTACCAAGGTCTTACATCAATTGATCAACGCCACACAAGGAGTCTTTTGAGGTAGATCACTCGTCTTGTAGTGGTTAGGGTTTGTAGGGTCCTAAGGACAAANTTGGGGGTATGTGTATGTCAATCTTTAGTGAAGCTCATGTATAATTCCTTGAAATCCATGGTATCTAGACCCAAAGTTCATAACCATTCTACCCATAGAACTACATCACAACCACCCATTTCAATAATGAACATATGAGTTTTGAAATAATACTCCCCCATTTGAAGTTTCACATTTTCACATCTACCATTACATTACACCATACCTCCATTGACTATCATAATTTGAAAATTATTCACCACATGGAAATAAAAATGGGTTTCTTCAACCACTCACCTATGAATAAAAATTGTGGGCATTTGCATTGTTAATCAAAACAATCACCATTTGGTTCTTTATGTAACCTATCAGTTTCAATGTCTGAGGGGAAAAAATGTTAGATAAAGCATGGAGGGGTTGGTTCTCCATAGGAGAGGAGAGGTGGTGTCTATGCAATTGATCTTGGGAGTGTCTTCCTCTAGTAGGTCTTTCGATTGCGTGGGGGAGGACACATCTATTTGAAATAATTTTCGTTCTTTGCATTTATGTCTCATGAAATACCTCTCATTGAAATTATAACAAAGTTTGAGGCATTGGCATTCTGCAATTTCTATTGGGGACAACCTATGGACTTTCAAGGGATAAGAAGGAGAGGTGGTTGTTATAGGGGTTAGAGAGGGGTAGGTGCAAGGAATGAAAGAGGATCTTTTGATTTGTTCATTTATCACCATCTATACTTTTCAAGCTTGTTAATATTCTTTGAACCAAGTAGCTAGGTGTTTCATCACGACCTGTGCTCTAGTGTCTTCCTTGAGACCACTAACGAAACTTTCTTTATAAAAGAACAAGTTAGGCCATATGTGTATATAGCCAAGTGCTCAAAGGTTTCAATAAATTATGCTACTATGTTTTTTTGGTGCAACTTTGTTAGCCTCCCTAAACAATGAATGTCTCACTATTTAAGTAAGCATAAATGGATTTCACAAGACAACTCTAGGCAATGTATCATATATAGGATATTTTATGCCATTTCCACCATTTCCATCGTTCTTGATCCAAGTATAAGTCTCCCACTCTAAGTTTTATCATGTCATTAATAATGTCATGGAGGGTGAAGAAGTGTTCCATCTAGGTAACACAACTAGTGGGGTCAAACCCATCAAACTTGTTCATATCTATTTTGGGAAAGCGATGCCCCATATGGTTATCTTGAAAGGGTGGTCTATTGCTATGATGATCATGAAAAAGTGGCTCTAGGAAATAGCCTCCCCCATGAGAAGAGTCATCCCCCTCCTACATTTCTAGTTGGTCCAATTGACTGCCTTTTCACTTACAAAGTGCCTGAAGTTGTTTTTCTTTACTCCAGTCTCATCAAGTTTGTGTTTGATGGTTTGAAATTCAAATGAGAGGGAATTAACCTTGGTGTCTAAGCCTTTAATATCTTTCATTTTTGAGTTCAACTATTCTACCGAGTTTCCAAATTGTTGACCTAAGGATCAAGATAGTGGACTCAAGAGTTCCAATTGGATGCCATAGGTTTTGGGGTTCACTAAAAAAGGTTACCAAGGTCTTACATCAATTGATCAACGCCACACAAGGAGTCTTTTGAGGTAGATCACTCGTCTTGTAGTGGTTAGGGTTTGTAGGGTCCTAAGGACAAACGAGTGTCAGGTGTTATAACTCTTTGATATACATGCATGTTTCCAACAAAAGTACTTGGTCAAATCTCACAGAATATTAACTAGAGGATAAACCATACCCTTAGTCATACTAGTTGATTCTTAGGTACTCGAAAGTGGTCTTCCCAAGTGTTGTTCTCGATGTACTATATTAAAAAACAGTTAATAACTTAATGAAAGATTGGTTTTAGGTGCAACTAGGGGACTTCCTATACACCCAAGGGTATGAGGAAGTGAGATTCCATATACAATTGTTGTCTATTATGGTACTACTTGAACATGTACCAATAGAGGTTTCAAGGGTGTCCAATAAGATGACTCCACTTGTATTTTCTACATGTATTGTTTCCCAATTGTAGGTTTACCCACTAAATGAAAAATCTCTATGTTATTTAAAGACACCACACCTCGTCTCTAGTCCAAAAATAATTTATAGAATATGAATGTAAATAGCTTACTTTTCAATAGAGATCCTTAGTGCCAGTGAAGTCTTGAAGTGGTAAATTTGAAATGACCACGACTCCTTCATTGTTAATCGTTAGATTTGATTAAAATTTCTTAATACTACTTTTAAATCATTGTATAATAAATTTAATTACATTTTTAAAATAATATTTCCAAAAAACTTTACATCTTCAAAATGTTTGAAACGTGGTTGTGATCTCCAATTACAAAATATTAAATGTGAATATTCTTAAATGGCTAACCTATAAGATACTTAACAAGTTCTACATTTTGAAAGTCTTCCTTTATTTTTCTTTCATAGAGTGCTCCCTCGTAACTAGCCCTTTTCAACATCTTTCTCTCTCCATCTTTGTAGTTTCTCCCCATCTTCCTCTCTAGATTAAGAAGGGTTTACTTAGGCGTTTTATGGAATGCCGAGATGATTTTATTTTTCCTCTCTAGATTAAGGAGGGTTTACTTAGGCGTTTTATGGAATGTCGAGATGATTTTATTTTTAATAATTTTTTTTTCAATTTGGTGTGCAATCTCGAATATCATCAAACTTGATACCTATGGTTTGGTTTGTGATAAATTATGTAACACACAATAATCACATAGCTTAGAACGTTCCGAGAGGTTAAAGCGTGTTTTTTTGACTTCTATGGAGGGTCCTAATAATCTTCTAATTTTGGTCACCATTTTTTAATTATGAAAAGGCTTGGGACCACTCGAAAATTATGTCAATTTTATTCTGCATCTCGCGTGTCACTGTAATTCCGCCGAATATTAAGGATGGTTGATAAATAACCTCTAAACTTAGCTTAGTTAATCATTTTGACCACAAGAGCAGAAACCTTAGTTTGTTAGGGCTGATATTGATGGGCTCAAGTCAATCGTCCAATATTTTAAATATAGTCAATGGGATTATGGTAGAGTAAGGGAGAGTTGTGATGTAGAGTGTATTTTTAGAATTTAGTTATTATTAAATATTTATAAAAAATTAAAAAATATTGTATTTAATAGCGACAAGTGTATTTTATATAAATAAGAATAAAATATTGCTAATAATAATGATTATTTATTTTAATTTTGGATTTAATAAATATTAAAAAAGATTGAAAAAATAAAATTAATATAAATTTATTTTAATTTTTAATAAGTAATCATAAAATTTTTAAAAAGTAAAGATATAATATTCTTTATGTTTAAAAGATCTGAAAATTATATAGATTGTAATTTTGACTATCCAATTTTAATTGTAAAAAATCCTAGAATTAAAAAGTTACGTATAATGATGTATAAACACTTTATAGTATAGTATAATTGAAATATGTAAAATACTTTATAGTATATTATAATATTATAATTGAATTATGTTTACGTATAAAGATGTATAATCACTTTATAATATAGTATAGTATAATTGAAATATGTAAAATAATATAAAGTTAATAATTAAAAATAAAAACAAAAATATTTTAAAAGTTTTATAATAATTATAAGAGTATAAAAATTGCAAGATTATGATGATGATGATGATTAATGTTCACTAAGATAGAATTGGTCTATTTGATCTTAAGAGGGTAAGTGATTACTCACTATTTTTTAGAATTTTATTTTTCTACTCAAAAAACATTAAGAGAAGCTTTTCAAGATCACCATACTTTTGTTGAGTTAAGAGGTTGGGGAGGTTGGGGAGTGTGACAAATATTTTGAAAATGAGATCTAATATGGGTATAGGCTGGACAATCTAAGAGAAAGTGCTTTTCATATATATGTGTGTGTGTGTGTGTGATATTTTCCCCCACCCAACTTCAATTTTAGTAAGTGACATGTTGAGCTCTTAAATGAGTAAGTTATAGAAAAAAACCTAGGCTTTCTACAAATTCTAGTTTACTTAGGCTTTTGCTGTGGTGGTGGCTTCTAGTATCTTTTGCGGGCGGTTCCTATTTTTCTCTTCGGTTTTCTAACCCTCTTTACCTCTCCTTCCTTGGCTTGAAGAGGTTTTGGACCAGAGCTTTGAGGTCCAAAATGGGGGCGTGCGGTGTTTTGGTTTACACTTTGAGGTCCTTTATGGATGATCGGTGTTGGGAAAACACTTCGAGGTCCTTTGAGGGCATGAAACTACTGGTGTTAGCGTCTTTTCTGGTTTCTGTTGGGGTTTTTTGCCCTATTTTTGTATCTCTTTTTGCAACTTGCATGTTGGGATGTGTGTAGTTATTATTTTAGAGCATGGTCTTTAGACTAGTTCTATTATGGATTCTTGTAGGGTCTTAAAAAATTATATTTTCACTAATATAATAAACTAATTTTCTACTTGGAAAAAAAATACCCAAAATTTCTTTATTACAATATTTATCTTATTAAATATCAAATAATTACCCTAATAAGTATCCACAAAATGTTTAAAAGTAACCAATTTTTTTTTATTAAAATATTTATAAATAAGTACAAACTTCAAAGTTCCATAAAACCAAATTTTCTGACCATGAAAAAATACTAGCGCCTCCCATTATGACTAAAGGGAATATGGTCTCACAACACATATTTAATAGTTGGCCATTTCTTTTGTTCGACATTGTTGTGTTTTGAAAGTATAACTCTTTAATTTAAAAAAAATTATAGTGAGGTGGCTAAACTATCCATGGAGTTGACTTGCCCCTCTCCATGTGTTTTTTTATGGTAGGTGTTTCGACTAGGTTGGGGATGATACTTTTAATTAAAATAATTTATATTCTTTCTATGGACTTTCAAGGGATGGGAAGGTGAGGAGGTTGTTATAGGGGTTAGAGAGGTGTGGGTGTGGGTGTGGGTGTGGGTATGGGTGTGGGTGTGGGTGTGGGTGTGGGTGTGGGGAATACACGATGATATTTTGGTTTGTATATTTATAACCATTTCTATTTTTAAAGCTGGTTAAGATGATTCTAACCAAGTAGCTAGGTGTTACATCATGACTTATCCTATAATCTCTTAATTAAGATTATTAATGAAAGATTCTTTATAAAAGAGTGGATTAGGCTTTATGTATAGATAGCCAGGTGCTTGAAGCTTTTGATAAATTTCGTTGCTATGCTTGTTCGGTACAACTTGGTCAACTTTCCTATATAATGAGTGCCTCACTCCAAACAAGCATATATGACTTCCGCAAGTTGACTTTAGGCATTGTATCCTACATATGATATTTTATGTCATTTCCACCATTTCCATTGTCATTGATCCAAGTATAAGACTCCCATTTTAAGTTTCATCATGTCATTAATAATTCCATGGAGGGTGAAAAAGTGTTCCCTGGGTAACCTAACCAGAGGGATCAAACCTATCAAACTTGTTCATATATATTTTGGGAAGGAGATGCCCCATATGGTTATCTTGAAAGGGTGGCTTATTGCTATGATGATCATGAAAAGGTGGCTCTAGGAAATAAACTCCCCCATGAGAAAATTTGTCCCCTTTTGATAGATCTAGTAGGTCCAAGTAAGCGCCTTTTCACTTACAAAGTGCCTCAAGTTGTCTTTTGATTACTCCAGCATCATCAAGTTTGTGTTTGATTGCTTGAAATTCAATTGAGAGGGCATTAACCTTGGTGTATAAAGGCCTTCAAGAGCTTTCATTTTTTAGTTAAGTTATTCTACAAAGTTTCCAATTTGTTGACTTAAGAATCTAGATCATGGACTCAAGAGTTCCAATTAGACGCCATAGGTTTTGGGGTTCACTCGAAAGGAGTTATAAGGGTCTTGCACCAAGTGATTGACTTGTTTCAAGGATTCTTTTGACCTGATCTCTCTTCTTGTAGTGGCTAGGGTTTTTAGGGTCCTACAAACAAAGAACTATCAGGTGCTATAACTCTATGATCTTCGTGCATGTTCCCAACAATAGTACTCAACCAAATATTTCAGGACGCTAAGGAAGATAGACCGTACCCTTACCCATACTACTTGATTCCTAAGTACTAGAAAGTGATGTCCCCAAGTGTTATTCTCCATGTACTATAATAACAAGACGATCAATAACTTAATGTAAGGTTGGTTTCAAGTGCAACTAGGGGACTTTTTATATACCCAAGAGTACGTGGAAGTGAGATTCCATATATAATTGTTGTCTAATGTGGTACTCCTCGAACAAGTACCAATAAAGGTTACAAGAATGTCCAATAAAGTGGAGCCACTTATATTTTCTACATGTGTTCTTCCCCAATGGTAGGTTTACCCACTGAGTGATAAATCTCTATGTTATTTAAAGACACCATATCTCGTCTCTTGTCTAATTTTTTTTTCTAGAATATGGATGNTGTCCAATAAAGTGGAGCCACTTATATTTTCTACATGTGTTCTTCCCCAATGGTAGGTTTACCCACTGAGTGATAAATCTCTATGTTATTTAAAGACACCATATCTCGTCTCTTGTCTAATTTTTTTTTCTAGAATATGGATGGAAATAACTTACTTTTCAATGGAAATCCTTTGTGCGACTAAAGTTTTAAGATGGTAATTTTGAAATGACCACACCTCTGTCAATATTGATTCTTAAATATTATCGTTAAAAAATTTCTTAATACTAATTCTACGACATTATATAATAATTTTAATTATAGTTTTTAAACAATGTTTCTCATCAACTTTACACCTTCAAAATGAAACTTCGTTGTGATATCCAATTACCTCCAATTACACAATATTAGATGCCAATGTTCTTACATGGCTAACGTCTAAGATATTTAACTAGGTCTAAATTTTGAAACTCTGAGAAGAGTGTTCCCTTGTAACGAACCCTTTTCAGCATCTTTTTAGATTTTCGTCCTCTCTAGATTAAGAAGGGAAGACGTTAATCATAAAATTACTTAGGCGGTTTATGGATTGTCGAGATGATTTATATTTGGTGTGCTTTTTATGCTTTAGTTTGTTATAAATTAACAGGAAAAAATCACAACGTTCCAAGGGGTTAAAGCATGTTTTTCAACTTTTATGGCGGGCCTTAATAGTATTCTAATTTTGGTCACCATTTTTTTCATTATGAAAAGGCTTAGGACTAATCAAAATTATGTCAACTGTAATGTATTCTGCATCTCGCGTGTCACTGTAATTCGGCCGAATATTAAGGATAGTTGATAAACAACCTCTAAACTTAGCTTAGTTATTCATTTTGACCACAATAGCAGAACCCTCTGTTTGTCGGTAGCTCCCTATTATAGGGACCACGACCACGGAAGCAGTAACTCTCTATTACTGATATTGATGGGCTGATTACTACCCAACTTGACCTTCACTTGCTTATCCTCTTGTCAACGCTAACAAATTTTAAATATAGTCTTGATAATTCAATAATTTAATATAGTCAATGGGATTATAGTTGAATGAAGGAGAGTTGTGAGGTAGGGTGTATTTTTAAAATTTAGTTATTGTAAAAGTATTTATAAAAGAATTAAAAAATATTATATTTAAGTGTGATACATGTATTAATTTTAATTTTTGATTTAATAAATATTAAGAAAGGGTGAAAAAAATAAAATTTAGTATAAATATAGTTTAATTTTTAATTTTAAAAGTAACGAAAAGAATTAAAAGAAATAAAGATGTAATATTCTTTGAGTTTAAAAGATTGAAAAATTATTGCTACACTTAGATATTGTTGATGTAAGTAATTATTGTTGGTGTTATGAAAATATTTCCACTATCCAATTTTAATTGGAAAAAAATTTAGAATAAAAAAGTTTATATATAAAGGTTTATAAGCACTTTATAATAAAGTATAATTGAAATATGTAAAATAATGATGATGGTTAACTTTTATTAAGATCAATTGGTTTGAAATTACTTGATTTCTTTAAAATTGTATTTCTATGTTAAACAAACATTGAGAGAAACTTTCCAAGATCAAATTTCTCAATATGTAAATTTTAATTTATATGTTGTTATCTAAATATGTAAGTACACACTTATTTATTTATTTTTAATTGAGCACACTTATTATTATTATTATTTTAATATAATTTTATCTAATATAACATAACCTGATAACATCTCCACCATATTAGATTATAGAGTATCTCCCTACTCTAACAATTAAGTTATTTATTATTTTGAATTTATATTTGTAAACATTAACAAAATACATTATAATTAAATTTCATATTTTCTACTAAATTAATTTATGATTTAGATGTAGTGTTTAGACTTTCTATTAAATTAATTACAAATTTAGGGTTTAGTGTTTTCATTGACTTTTTATATCAAATTTTGTGCTTTCTATGTTTATATCCATTCAAGTGCAGTATTGAGCAGTAAGAAAGTAAAGTACCCTAACTAACGCTTAAAAAGTAAAGTGTCATAAGCATCCACAAAATCTAGTGCCATATTAAATACTAAAGATCAAATATCATTAGGCGATTGGTTTTTAGGGGCCTCATTCTGTATGGGGACCCACCTTGTTTTGTATGGGGATTCACTTTGTTTGCCAATCCTGGAAATTCTGTATTAACTGAGAAGAGACATCTATAATTTAACTATGTTGTTAAAGATTGGTGTGGCCATGATAGATATCTAAAATTTCCTTATTAAAATATTTATAAATAAATTGGAAGCTTGAAAGTTCCATATAACTAATTTTGTTTTAATGGAAAATAAAAACAAATACGATGCCCTCATATTACGGCTGAAGGGAATCATGAAAATATTATTTTTGAAAATGATCTCACAGCACATATTTAATAGTTGGCCATTTTTTTTTTTTTATTCGACGTTTTTGTGTTTTGAAAATACAACTATTAGTGAGGTGGCCAAATTGCCCGTGGAGTTGACTTGCGCCTCCCATGTGTATCCGAGGAGCGGAAGAGGTGGCTTCATTAATACATTCAGTTACGAAGGCCAGGTTGGTTGTGGATGGAATGATTCAAAGCACAAGAATATATACGCGTCGCCTCTGTACTTGTATCTGTATTCTGCAGTGATAATAGTTGACTGATTCGGTTTTTTCTCCGGAGGGACTGGGATATTATATCCTTGGTCAATATATATAGCCTGGCTTTATCTTTATTTTTGTGCATTAGGGCGGCCTGGAATGGGGGATTCAACGACGCCAACGCTAGGGCGTTCTGCAATCAATACCGAACTGCGAAGAATCAAAATGCCTACAGAGATGTTAAGTCCGCATCTCACTTCTCTGTCTCCGACGTCCCTGGTTCGATCCCTGGTTCTTGCATCTCGCGATGTGGAGTCTTTAGAAAAACCGCAGATATGCCAGGTTCAGAACATGGCTTGCCTAACGCGAAGAATAAAGCTCTTGTCTTTGCTGTTTATAGATATGAACGATAACGATGGAGGCCTCGTGCCTCCCTCGGCGATGCTATGCTTGAAAGATCTCCTGGTGGCAATACAGAGAACCAAGATCCTGCTGCAGGACCTGAACACCGACAGGAGTCG
>ML795743.1:0-17696 GCA_009831015.1 Picea engelmannii
TATTCATAGTTTAGATTAAAGTGTGTGTTTTCAAAAATTATCTTGAATTATTATTATATGTGTGTTCAAAATAAGAATAGATGACCATGTATTCAAATATGCAATAAATTTTTAGGTTCCCTAGGATATGACATAAAGATTGCAAGGTAACATTTTTGAAGATATATAAAAAAGAGAAAATTGATAAAGTAAAGACACCCTCAACACACACCCGCGAGCTCACAAAGTCTTCAATAATTATCACGTGGGGATTCCAGGAATAGAGCGCGTGCACAATTTCATTTAGAGTAGTTCAACAAATTGAAACAAATTTAAACAACAGATTATGAAGTACCCATGGAGCCAGGAGGGGAATCAACACTCTATTGGCCAATGCATACACCGTACAAATGATCCAATCAACATATAGGGAATCTTAGCTTGTTTTAACTTGCTTTGCAGAATAATAGGAGCATATCGTTCCATATTTGGAGCAACTAGGCTCCCACCTTATTGTGTATATGTGTGTGAGTGTTCATGAGAAGGTGTGTGAGTGTTCATGAGACTGTGTGAGAGATGAGAGCTCTATTGTCAAACTCTGCCAAATTCTGATTTAATAAAGATTGTTTTTTTAATGTGTGGAGTATAATTGTAATATTGTGTTGGTTTTTAGTAGCCTTGAGCACAAGGGTATAATTAGTTGAATTTTGTCTTGCATGTTGCAAAATGGTCACCAGTATTGTGTTGTAGAATGACCACCTATAACATGCTACTGAATGACAAATAAAGTATGCTAGAACTAGGACTCTTATAGACCATTGGGTTCCTCATCAATATTTAATTATATTAAATCATATATCATATTTGGATGTGCATTGTTGAAGTATCAATGATGAAATTGGTATTTGGAAAACATATGACCTCTTAGTTCAGTTTTAGTATTTAAATCAAACACAAATTTATCTTTCTGTGTGTGTTAAAGTAGGTTAGATAGTTTTTGCTTCAATCATGTGTGCTACATAATCACCTTGCTCATGAACCCACTAGTTGAATACACTAGGAAGTAATATTATGAGATTTCAGATGTTTTACTCCAAGAGGTACCACCATCTAGGCTAGGGGTGACAAACATTGTGACTCCATCTCTTATGATTTCCTTTCTATTTACGCGCGACTTAGCTTCATTTGATTTCTTTTAATTAATTTGCATAGTATGGTAAAAGTTCTCTTTCCATGTATACTACACCGAGTGTCTCATAAGTACAAACTGAACACCAGATTGAAAAACTAAGTGAAAGAGTGTAATGTGACACCAACAATTGGAAATCTTATTTATACTTCTTCATTTTGGCATTGTTTCCTGGGAGGCAATCAAAGAATTAGGATTTTTTTCCATAGGATCATCGTAGGAACAATACCAAGCTAAAGGGAAACTCTAGGGAACCGTTGAATACTCCTTTGATATCCCTTGATCAGGATATTGTGTATTAGAAACCATCATAGGATGCATGACTCAGGGTGCTAAAAATTATTATGGTCGTGGTGCAGGGACCACCCGTGACACTAATAATCAGGCCAGTAAAAGAGGAGAAAAAGGAGACCCTCCAAGAGCCTCTAGAACACATCCTTATTCACAAATAACATCCAATAATCCATACAAACCACTTAAGGTTAATTCTATCATTGGCGTAGCTATATAATCCTCTACTTCTGAACCTCCCAAAGACCAAATCCATTCCATTAAAGAATCTGAATTAGGAGGTCAAAGTAATCCTAATGAAGAACTTGGAAACTCCATTTCCTCAGAAGTTTCCCGGAGAGAAGTTTTTAAGAATGGGAGAAGAAGTAGAGATACCAAAACAAAAAGAGCCAATCACATTCGAATTTCCCGTTCAGGATTCCTATGGAACGATTCAAATGAAAGCATCCCACCTTATTCTTTTCCAAACTTTCATGCTTTTCCTAGCGAGGACCCTGATACCTTCCTCTTTGAATTTGATGTCCTTTGTTGAAGCTGTGACTATTCTTCTGATGCCCATAAATTGAAATTATTTTTTTCCACCTTAAAAGAAGCATCTCTTCATTGGTTCATGGGGCTTAGAGGAAATTCAATCAAAACCTGGGATGAGATGAGGCATAAATTCCTCAAAAAGTACCAAGATTATTGCAAAGTAAGATACGTCTTTGAATAAATATTTAAGATGATACAGAGGGAGGAGGAAAGCCTCAAAGACTATGTTGAGTGGTTCCAATACAACCTACATAGGACTAATAAAAACACACTTGACCCACAAATTTTATGTATTATCCTTCTCAGGGGGATCAAGGATGATTATATGGATGCACTAAATCTCATGGGGGCCCAAGAAGTCTCCCAGATGAATTATGATGGAATCTATGAACTATGCAGACAATATTCACGGGGTATTACTAAGTCTAGGTGGGGTCCTCAGGATCTATCCTCTAGGGTCACAAAATCATCAGGTCAAGGAGTTACTAGGGATGAAATAGAGAAAATGTTGGACAATTTTAAGACCAATATCCTCATCTTGCTTAGATCCCAATTGGATAATTTTCAAGCAAATAAGAAGAAAGAAGAAGAAAGAAGGATCCAACCTAGCGTTAGCCATATTCTGCTCTAGGTGTCGAAAAAAGCACCCCTTAAGGGAGTGTCCTTTAGATAATATAGAGGTATGTGATATCTGCGAGAAAAATCATGATACCAAGAGTTTCCCTTCCTTACTTGAGTTGAAGGAAGTCTATCAGGGGGCTAGTGGGGAAACCGAACAAATCTATTTCATGACCCAGAAACAACCATGGCCACCCAAAGCACCAGACATGGCACAAGAACAATCCCAATTCTCTCCATACTTTACCCAGTATCAATACCAACAGTAGAATTGGTATACTCCCATGCCCTGGAAATAATGGCACTCTCAAGCTTAGAACCATATTTGGAAACAAAGATGGAAAGGGCCTACTCTGCAACAATCCACTCTTCATCCACATCCTCTAGTCCAACATCAATAAAAACTATAACTACCACCTAGTCGACCCCCTCTGAGACCATCACAATTATTATCCCAACTAATACCAAATCCGAGCAATAAAGTATTAGAATCTTCCTGTAATGTTGAACTACCTTTTTTTCCAACATATGCCATTTCCCCTGCAGAATGTCAGGACATCCATCTACGATCAAGGGAAGTGATTCAAGATCATACCTCCCCTATCATTCAGGAGTAGGATGATGAGGAGAATTCTACTAATCCAGACAATTGGAACATTAATTACTCTGAGGAAGACTAAGATATTAGTCCAAAACAATCTCGTGAGAAAGAATTTATCCTTGAACCACCTTACCTAGAAAGGTTACGTCTATAGAAGTCCCCCACACAACCAAAGTTTGATATTATAGGGGAAATTTGAAATGTGTGTGTTAAGATTCCTCTATTCCAGGCCATCAAGGACATTTTGATTTATGCTAAGGTTGTTCAGGAACTTTTCCTAAGGAAACCAAAGAGACAAAATAAAGATCTAGAATTTTTTCACGTCATAGGGAAGCTAGTTGATATGATGCTAGGAAAAGTATTTATAGACAAGTATATGGATCTAGGAAGCCCAATCGTTAAAGTTAACATCAATAATACTTCTATCTCTAATACTTTGGTTGACCTAGGGGAAACCATAAACATAATGACCAAATAAACAATGAAAAAACTTCAATTTCCTCGTCTATGACCGATCCCTACAACCCTTCAACTAGCATATAGATCTACAATAAAATGTGAGGGGATGATGGAATATAAAGTAATTTCTGTAGAATTTATGGTCCTTCAACCAAAGGCCAACCTAGGAGGTTACCCATTGATCTTGGGGAGACCCTGGTTGGCCACTCTTGACGCATATATCGGTTGGAGGTTAGGATATATGACCATATCCCACGAGAATTCCACCAAGAAGCTGACCCTCTATTCTCTTGCTAAGACTTCCCTTGAATTAGAGAATTCCCTCTGGATTGAAGACAATGACGGGGAATCCACACAACCCTTGTTGTCTCTTGACCAACCCTCAACTTTTAGACAAGACACCAAGGACGATTTTATTTGTACTTACATAGCACGTCCTCATACAACCAACCATCCAAATTTCGAGCACATCTTAGGGAAGCACTTCTAGGAAACCTATCCGTTGACTAAATTGACACAAAAACTAAATGAAATGGTTCTTTTAAATGCAATCTATGAGGATCAAATCTTATCTGTCGAGATATATCCTGGGAAAAATTTGAACATAAATGCTAAATTGGACCCCTCTCAACAAAAACAATTCATTGAGATGCTGAAAAAACACAGTCTCGCTTTCGCTTGGGACTATATCGACATGAAAGGAATCCACCCTAACTTGTGTACTCATCATATCTGTATTAAGGAGGATTCCATACCCATCCAACAACTTCAATGAAGGATTAATCCTACTTTAAAGGACATATTTAAAGAAGAGCTCTAGAAGCTCCACGACGTGAAATTTATTTACTCGATATTCGATAGTAAGTGGATTTCACCCTTGGTTATTGTGCCGAAGAAGAATGGTAAATGGCGTATCTGTGTCGACTACACAAAATTGAATAAGGATAACCTAAAATATCACTTTCCACTACCATTTATTGATCAAGTTTTGGATACCTTGGCAGGAAAGAAGTTTTTCTCTTTACTTGATGGGTTCAACGGTTACAATTAGATACAAATCACCCCCAAGGACCAAGCAAAAACCACTTTCACCTGTCCACGAGGAACCTAATCTTATCGCGTAATTCCATTTGGATCGTGTAACACTCCAACTAAATTCAAAAGTGTTGTCGTAGGAATATTCTCTGTCTTGAACAATGATTGCGTGGAAATCTATATGGATGACTTCACTGTGTACGAAGAAACCTTTCAGGAAGTCTTAGACAAAAAGGGCCATCTGTTAGAGAACAACATATTCTTAGATCAAAGGAAAGCATGTCACGATGAACCTTGCGGAGGGCACTTCGTAGATGAGATAACTACAAACAAAGTATTGCACATGGGGTATCATTGGCCTACCATATTCTGGGAAACCAAGCAATACGTCAAGAGTTGCGACAAGTGTCAGAGGATGGGACGACTTGTGAAATTAGATGAGATGTTTCTCCAGTCTCAGATTTAGATAGAGCACTTTGAAAAGTGGGCCCTTGAATTCGTAGAACCCATCAACCCACCACCAAAGCAGAAGGTGTACATCATGGTGTGCACCGAATATGTAACTAAATGGGTCGAAGCCAAAGAAATTTTGAGGGCTACAAAGGAAGCAATGGCCAACTTCTTGTGTGAGGATATTTTTGTCCGCTACGGGGTTCTCTGAGAAATTTTCACTAACCAAAGGACCTAGTTCACTTCACGACTCATCCAGTCCATTATCGAGCAATTCAAGATCAAGCACCAAATGTCTACCACATACCACCCTCAAGTAAACATATATGTGGAAGTAATGAATGGAGTGCTAGAGGCTATATTGACCAATACAATTCAACAACATCATAAGGACTGGGCCAATAGGCTTCCAAAAGCTATGTGGGCCTACAAAACCACCTATAGGAACACCACATGATTCATCCCCTATGAGTTGGTGTATGGAAACCATGTATTCCTCCCCATTGAGTTTGAAATCAAGACATCGGGGAGCGCACTACAAGTGGGCATGGATCTCTTGGAATCCCAATAACATAGACTTGATCAGATCAATGAGCTTGAAAAAATCCATTAGGCTACAATTCAACAAACTGCTCTAGTCCAATAACAAAGGGATAAGTGGCATGACAAGGTCATAAAAAAGAATAAGTTTAAGGAAGGAGATTGGGCCCTTCTGTACGACTCACAATACAAAGATTTTAAAGTAATATTCCAAACTCGATGGCTAGGACCATACGGGATAGATACCATGTACGAGAATGGCTCTATCAAACTCTAGAAGAAGCAAGGAAATCATTAATGGAAAATGGTCATCGACTGAGGTTGTACCAAAATCCCAAGACCAAGGAGGAATTTGTCAAAGAATTAGTCAAGAAGACATATCTCAACATTGTGGGTGAGGTGGCTTCGCCATCTAAACCCACAACTCTCTGATCCATTCTCTTGTTTTAATCCAAGAAAAACAAGACAAAAAAAAAGAATAAAGATCTGGTAGTGAAAACCTAGCCTCAAGTACTACCAACCTCGGTGATATTAGAAATCAAATTAATGGTTTATATCACCAAGTAAAGATAATTTCCGGTTGTGAAAACCCCTTCGGGAGCGCAACTGGACAAACTCCTATTTGAAAACTGGGCTTCCGACGGGTAGATTTGAGAAAAAAGAAAAAAAAGAGGAAAAAGAAAAAGAAAAAATGAAGATAATAAAAAAGTTTGATGATAATCTCATGATTAAATTTTCAGCTATTTGATTTTCCCTTTAGCAACATTCATAAATAATTACAGATCTTACATTGTTGCATTAATAATCATGTTGCACTAGTTTCATGGGTTATGGTTATGTAGGATCACAAGGAGACCTGAAACTTCCAATCATCCTAATACAAATGAAAAAAGAAATTCAGAGATGGTTGTTTAAAGTTCAACAATGGTATATCAAAAGGAAGCATAAACTTGGCAACATAACACTTGTGTATTATCCTTCTTACGTATTATCCTTCTTAGGGGGATCAAGGGTGTTTGTATGGATGCACTAAATCTCATGGGGGACCGAGAAGTTTCCTAGATGAATTATGATGGAATCTATGAACTATGTAGACAATATTCATGAGGTACTACTAAGTCTGGGAGGGGTCCTCAGGATCTATCCTCTAGGGCCACAAAATCATCAGGTCGAGGAGTTACTAGGGATGCAATATGGAACATGTTGGACAATTTTAAGAACGATATCCTCAAATATATTAGCTCCCAATTTGATACTAATTTTCAAGCAAATAAGAAGAAAGAAGAAGAAAGAAGGATCCAACCTAGCATTAGCCATCTTCTTCTCTAGGTGTCTAAAAAATCACCCCTTAAGGGAGTGTCCTTTAGATAATATAAAGGTATGTGATATCTATGAACAAAATCATGATACCAAGAGTTTCCCTTCCTTACCTGAGTTGAAGGAATTTTATCAGGAGGCTAGTGGGGAAACCGAACAAATCTATTTCGGGGCCCAGAAATGACCATGGACACCCAAAGCACCAGACATGGCACAAGAACAATCCCAATTCTCTCCATACTTTACCTAGTATCAATACCAACAGTAGAATTGGTATACTCCCATGCCCTGGAAACAATGGCACCCTCAAGCTTAGAACCAGACTTGGCAACAAGGCTAGAAAGGGCCTACTCTGCAACAATCCACTCTTCATCCACACCCTCCAATCCAACATCAATAAAAACTACAAATTCCACCCAGTCGACCCCCTCCGAGACCGTCGCAATTACCAGCCCAACCAGTACCAAATCCGAACAATAAAGTATTAGAATCTACCTGTAATGTTGAACTACCCTTTTTTCCAACATATGTCATTTCCCCTGTAGAATGTCAAGAAATCCATCTACGATCAAGGAAAGTGATTCAAGATCATACCTCGCTAATAATTCAGGAATAGGATGATGAGAAGGATTCTACCGATCCAGACAATTGAAACATTGATTCCTCCGAGGAAGACCAAGATATTAGTCCAAAACATCTTTGTGAGCAAGAATTTATCCTTGAACCGCCTTACCTAGAAAGGTTACATATAGAGAAGTCCCCCACACAACCATAGTTTGATATTCTAGGGGAAATTTGAATTGTGTGTGTTAATATTCCTCTATTCCAGGCCATCAAGGACATCTTGATTTATGCTAAGGTTGTTCAGGAACTTTTCCTAAGGAGACCAAAGAGGAAAAATAAAGATCCATAAATTGTTCACATCATAGGGAAGCTAGCTGATCTGATGCTAGGAAAAGTATTTATAGCCAAGTATATGGATCTAGGAATCCCAATCGTTAAAGTTAACTCCAATAACACTTCTATCTCTAATAATTTGATTGACCTAGGGGAAACCATAAACAAAATGACCAAATAAATAATTGAAAAACTTCAATTTCCAGGTCTACGACCGATCCCTACAACCCTTCAACTAGCATATAGATCTACAGTAAAATGTGAGGGGATGATGGAAGATATAGTCATTTCTGTAGAATTTATGGTCCTTCAACCAAAGGCCAACCTAGGAGGTTACCCATTGATCTTGGGGAGACTCTTGTTGGCCACTGTTGATGCATATATTAGCTGGAGGTCAAGATATATGACCATCTCCCACATGAATTCCACCAAGAAGTTGACTGTCTATCCTCTTGCTAAGCCTTCCCTTGACTTAGAGAATTCCATCTGGATTGAAGACAATGATGAGGAATCCAAACAACCCTTGTTTTCTCTTGACCAACCCTCAAATTTTAGATAAGAAACCGAGGATGATTTTATTTTCACTTAGATATCACATCCTCATACAACCAACCATCCAACTTTCGAGCACATCTTAGGGAAGCACTTCCAGGAAACCTATTCGGTGACTAAATTGACACAACAAATAAATGAAATGGTTCTTGTAAATTCTATCTCTGAGGATCAAATCTTATCTGTCGAGGTATATCCTCGGGAAAAAATGAACATCAATGCTAAATTGGACCCCTCTCAACAAAAAAAACTCATTGAGATGATGAAAAAGCACAGTCATGCCTTTGATTGGGACTAGACCGACATGAAAGAAATCCACCCTAACTTATGTACTCATCATATCTATATTAAGGAGGATTCCCCACCTATCCAACAAACTCAGTGAAGGATGAATATTTATTTAAAGGACATATTTAAAGAAGGGCTCCAGAAGCTCCACAATGTAAAATTTATTTACCCGATCTTCGATAGTAAGTGGATTTCACCCTTTTTTATTGTGCTGAAGAAGAATGGTAAATGGTGTATCTTTGTTGACTACACAAAATTGATTAAGGATAACCTAAAAAATCACTTCCCACAACCATTTATTGATCAAGTTTTGGATACCTTGGCAGGGAATAAGTTTTTCTCTTTACTCAATGGGTTCAACGGTTACAATCATATACATATCACCCCCAAGGACCAAGAGAAAACCACTTTCACCTGCCTGTGGGAAACCTACTCTTATTGAGTAATGTCATTTGGATTGTGTAACACTCCAGCTAAATTCAAAATGGTCTTCATAGGAATATTCTCTGACTTGACCAATGATTGCATGGAAATATGTAAGGATGACTTCATCATGTACGAAGAAACCTTTTAGGAAGCCTTAGAAAATTTAGAAAATGTCGTGATTAGATATCAAGAGAGAAACCTCTCTCTAAAAAATGAGAAATTCCACATGCTTCGCATTGAGGGAGTTGTATTGGGACACCACATATCACCTATAGGAATCCAATTGGATCCAACCAAGATAGAGTTAATCCACGGGCTTTCAGTGCCCACAATCTAGAAGGATGTCTGCATCTTCCTAGAGTATGCATGATACTACTAAAGATTCATCAAAATATTTACAAAGTTATAATTTACCCCATTCTAGTTACTCATGAAATCTAGGGAATTCTCTTGGACCAACCAATGCCAAACCACATTTGAAACCTTAAAATAAAAATTATCTGTTGCACAAATCTTGCAGGGTTCTAATTGGTCCCTACCTTTCCACATTTCCACAGATGCCTTAGACAAAATCATTGGAGATGTTCTAGGGTAGAAAGAGGAGAAACAACCATATGCTATATATTATGTCAGAAGAACCTCACCCCCGCTGAAAATAACTATACTGTAACTCAAAAAAAGTTTCTTGTTGTCGTATATGCCATTAACAAGTTTCATCATTATATCACTGGTTACTCTTTCTTTGTACACACTGACAACTCTACCATCCATTACCTCATGAAAAAACCCATCACCAATGGCAGGGTGACCAAGTGGTTTCTCTTACTATAGGATTTCAAAATTTCTATCATTCAATCACTAATGAAGGAGAAGCCGTCCCTATGGAGGAAACTTTACCAGATGAACACTTTTTCGCTTTATACACTAATGCACCGTGGTTTGTAGATATTGTTAACTACTTGGATGTAGGTAGACTTCCACAACATTTATCACCGAAAGAAAAACAAAAAAGGTAATCTGTCAGAGAACAACATATTCTTATATCGAAGGATATCTCTTTCATACCGGGAAAGATCACATTACCTGGCGCTGTGTTCGAGAAGTCGAAACTTATGACATCATGAAAGCATGTCATGATGAACCTTGCAGAGGGAACTTCACAGATGAGAGAACTACAAACAAAGTATTTCACATGGGGTATGATTGGCCTATCATCTTTTGGGAAACCAAGCAATACATCAAGAGTTGCGACAAGTGTTAGAGGATGGGACGACTTGTGAAATTAGATGAGATGTTTCTCCAGTCTCAGATTCAGATAGAGCCCTTTGAAAAGTGGGCCCTTGACTTCATATAACTCATCAACCCACCATCAAAGAAGACGGTGTACATTCTGGTGTGCACCGAATATATAACTAAATGGGTCAAATCCAAAGAACTTCCAAGGGCTATAGAGGAAGCAATGGACAACTTCTTGTATGTAGATATTTTCGTCCACTACGGGGTTCTCTGAGAAATTTTCACTGACCAAAGGACCCAATTCACTTCATGACTGATCTGGTCCATTACCGAGCAATTCGAGATCAAGCACCAAATGTCTACCACATACCACCCTCAAGAAAACATATATGTGGAAGTAATGAATGGAGTGCTAGAGGCCATATTGACCAATACAATTCAACAACATCATAAGGACTGGACAATTCAACAACATCATAAGGATTGGGCCAATAGGCTTCCAGAAGCCTTGTGGGCCTACAGAACCACCTATAGGAACACCACAGGATTCATCCCCTATGAGCTGGTGTATGGAAAACATATATTCCTCCCCATTGAGTTTGAAATCAAGACACTGGGGACTGCACTGCAAGTGGGCCTAGATCTCTTGGAATCCCAACAACATAGACTCGATTAGATCAATGATCTTGACAAAATTTGTTAGGCTACAATTCAACAAACTGCTCTAGTCCAATAGCAAAGGGATAAGTGGCGTGAAGAGGTCATAAAAAATAATAAGTTTAAGGAAGGAGATTGGGCCCTTCTGTACGACTCACGGTACAAAGATTTTAAAGTAATATTCCAAACTCGATGGCTAGGACCATACAAGATAGATACCATGTACGGGAATGGCTCTGTCAAACTCCAAAAGAAGCAAGGAAATCATTAATGGAAAATGGTCATCGACAGAGGTTGTACCAAAATCCCAAGACCAAGGAGGAACTTGTCAAAGAATTAGTCAAGAAGACATATCTCAACATTGTGGGTGAGGTGGCTTCACCATCTATACCCACAACTCTCTGATCCATTCTCTTGTTTTAATCCAAGAAAAAAAAGACAAAAAAAAAAAGAATAAAGATCTGGTAGTGAAAACCTAGCCTTGGGCACTACTGACCTTGGTGATATTAGAAAACCAATTAATGGTTGATATCACCAAGTAAAGAGAATTTCCGGTTGTGAAAACCCCTCCGGGGACGCAACTGGACAAACTCCCGTTTGATAACCGGGCTTCCAGCGGGTAGATTTGAGAAAAAAGAGAAAAAGAGGAAAAAGAACAAAAATAAAAATGAAGATAATAAAAAATTCTAATGATAATCTCATGATTAAATTTTCAGCTATCTGATTTTCCCTTTAGCAACATTCATAAATAATGACAGATCTTACACTCTTGCATTAATAATCATGTTGCACAAGTTTCATGGGTTATGGTTATGTAGGATCACAAGGATACCTGAAACTGTCGATAATCCTAATACAAATGAAAAAAGGAATTCATAAATGGTTGTTTAAAGTTCAACAATGCTATATCAAAAAGAAGCATAACCTTGGCAATGGAACACTTATGTCACACATTTTCCTATGATTAATTTGGATTCTTTTTAAACACCCTTTTTTCTTTTTTGTAAATAAAAATTAAGGAATTATTTGGCAAATAATAATACCATCCTATGTTAACTATCCTAAGTACTAAGATCATTGCTTTACAAATAACCCTGCATGGTCACTTCATCTATAGTTCCAAAGTGCACCTATGAAATATTTGCTATGGATAACAATCAAACTTTTAAAGGATACATGTGTTTTATCAACATGGGAGGTTATGCTACATAATGCTATTGTTCTAAATGAGAACCATATGCTAGCCATTCTATGGCAAACATTTATCACTCCATAACCTAGCACACTATTATTCCACGTCCATGACCATGTTAGGAATCACATCATATAATTATAAGTCACACACATTGATTCCGTAGCACCTATGAACTGACCATGTATGGGGCTATATAATAGTCATCACTGGCCATTTCATAGAAAACCCCGAGGCATGATTTTACCACTCGACCATCCACTCCTTGTACCCACGAATTACCCGATACCTTGCATTTGATTACCAACTTCTACAATACTGTGTGGGTCACTTCCAAAACCTTTGTTTTAAAGCACAACATGTAACTGTTTGGCAGCTTGATATCATTCTGTAGCCTTGTCATAACCCAAAACTTGAAATGACTATTATTCATTATGTGCTAGGGAGAGGGTCTGAGACTGAGGCTAAAGACCATTTCTACTGGAATTCCTTTTGAATCCGAGTAGACTAAAATCGAAGATTGCCATCGAGGATTCTAAGGATGAGCTACAGGACTAAAACTTGTTAGGACGAGGTTCTGCGAAAATTTTAAGCCGAAAGAGTCCGAGCTACAGGATGCGGTTCCAAGATCAGGCCATCGTAAATTCTGAGGCCGAGCTTGTAAGTATCGAGACCTGGTTATTGTGGAATAATTTGGGATGAGTCTATCAAATGTAGGTCGGAGTCAAATATTGTGGTGCTAAGTGATATTTTGGGGTCATTTAGCCAGGTATACCAGCGAGCGAATTCCCGAACAACTGATTCGAGACCAAGGCATATCCTTCAAAAAGAACAGGGTCGTAGGTCTAAGGAATCGAGGAAACACATGCATATCTATTTCAAAGGTCCATCCATTTGAGAAAAAACATGGTTTAAAGAAGAAATTTCTAGGTCACGACCAGAACTTGGCCCTTATCCAACAAGTATATTCCGAAACTACACAGGCCATGCCAAGTAAATTCATGGGCATTGGGTTGAGGTTGTTTAGGCCTCCATAGTTATGGGAAGACTCCCCAAAAAACCGAGTTGATTCCAAGCAAGAGCTTCAGTCGAAGTGAGCATAAGAGAAAGGAATTCAAGCTAGTGGTAAGAAACCAAGTTTTTGAGGCCGAAATAAAAAAGAGAAGGTCGCAGGGTGAAAGGGTTTGAGGAGAATCAGAAAGGAATTTTAAAAGGAAAAGACTGCGATGGTGTTGAGGGTTTGCTCGGTCCGAATCGAAGTGTCAAACAGAGGTTGGGGTCGAGGATTGTGGCACATATTCTCAAGTTCGAGCTTGTTCATCCAGACAGAAGCACAGGTTGATCTTTGGAAGGGAATTCAGAGTCGTTTCAATCCAAATCATAACACAAAAATCCGGGCCTAATCCAAGTAAAAAGGGTAACGAGCGGGGTAATTTCAAGCCCGAATTAAAACAGAAGATGGGGTCTCCTCCTGAAGCTTCGATCTAGGTATGATCATCCAACAAGGTCTGGAATTTGGGTAAGTTCCAGAACCAGAACCGTAGATTTTTTTTTGGAACTTTAAATTTACAATCATGGGGGGGTCAGTGAACCAAACTGAACTTGATAATATAGAAGATATCAAGGAAAACCCAACAGTCATGAAGGTATTTGAGCAAGCTGGGTGGCTTAGTGTTTTTGAGAGTTTCCATGGCTCAAACCATGAATTGGCCTTATAATTCTCACAGACTTTTGATGGAAGGCATGCTACCGTAAGGAGGTTAAATATTTCAGTTTCTAACGAGTCCATCAACCAAATTACAGGCCTTCCAATAGAGGGAGAAATATGGTATAAGAATTTTAAAATTGCAGCAGAGAATTGGGATCAGTTTCTTAAGAAACCATCCCCACTATCAGATTTAAGAAGAGGGATACACATAGAGGAATTATGTCCCCCATGGAGTGAGGTTGTATTTTACTTACAAAACTTCATCACCTATGAGGGAAGATTCAACATGGCCCATCATTATCATATAAGGATCCTTATGCACCTGGCATGAGTAAAGATACTTAACATGCCTTATTATTTACATAAAAGTTTATAAAAAATGGCTGAATTCATTAGGAAGAAGAAAAATCCAGAGACTACCTTGTATCATAAGGGACTCATCATGATAATTATAAATGTTGAATTAGAGAGACTGGGAGTTCCATGGAGCACCTTTATAGGAAAAAAAGCGACCAAGCCAAGGGCTATAGTATTACCACGAAAGAAGAAACCCAACCAGAAGGATGAAGCTACAACATTTGGGTGCAAAATATCAACAAGGGTGTCCAAGAAATTCATAGGGTTTTCGTCCATCATTGACAGTGATACATAGTTTGAAAAAAATGAAGGAATAAAGAAATTTAGTTCTCAACTTGCTATAGAATCTGACACTAGTTAGGCTGATGACATTATCTAGTTAGACTGATGACATTATGATTGATCTTGCCACAAAACCTGAAGGTGTGGAGCCCGATCAGGTTCCATAGGATAATTAGATAGGATTTGAGGTATCATGTCCATCTCCTTCCATGATTGAGAAGCCACAATGCTCACATTTTATTCCTCAATCAAAAGAATCATGCTTTCACTTTGTTCTAGGATGAGAGGGACTAAACCAAAAGAAAAAAATCCAGAAAGTTAAGATACAATTGGTCAAAACCTTTCATATTTCATAGTCCCAGTTGTTTGCACAAGAAAAATAAGAGGTTTGTGCTGCAAAATAGGAAGCTCAAAAGTAAGCTTTGGTATCATAAACTTCCACTTGGTAATATAGAAAGTTTAATGGATGAAATTGATGAGGAGGAGGTTTTACAACATAGAGTAGACAAATGTGATGAGGTCCATGTAAAGGAAGCACAACTGATCATCAACGTATTCCTAGACGACATCATTACCAACACCTACATTTTCGTCCAACTAAACCCAGATTTTCCACAGTGGAGGAACAATGATGAGATTTTTGACCTTGGGATCATTAACATGGAAACTCACTGCTAGGTTATTGAAAAATTAAAATAGCGGTGGTTTTCTGTGTATTTAACACGAGCAAAAATGAGAAGCAAAGGCAAAAAACTATAAGGATCAGATGGAGCACACCAAAGGGTTAGTTCAACATACTCGTGAGTTGGCTAGTGAGGCTACCCTTTGTAGGTGTTCCCCAAGGACCTACCCCATCCTCCTACATGATAAGTGGGAAACATTTATGTTGGATTACTGAGAGGGGGGGTGAATCAATAATAGAGCAATTTAAATATTTTTCACCATAAAATGCAAGTGTTATATCAATGTAGAATTATCATCCAATAGTTGCAGAGTAAATAAACAATGAACAAATGAGAAATCATATACACAGTACACTATTGTTTTTACGTGGAAACCCAAAGCAGGAGAAAAACACAGAATGATTTTTCTTATATGTCTTTAAGAATTACATTCATTGGAAGCATCAACTTTCTTTGTTTTTCAGTTGCAACTAGAAGGAGTCTCCAATGTTAATATTATGGTAGCTGCGGGAGGTATTTACCTCCACGTATGAACCTGATGAGAATAGAAGACTCCGGAAAGCAAGAGAAAACCCTAATGAGTTGGCTAATAACCCTAGAAGTCTTGTCGGCTCAAGAAGATAATTTATATTAGGTTATTAGCCTCCAAGAGAAGAAGTCGGCCAATAATAATAATAATATACTGAACATACACATATCCAGAAGGAGAAGTCGGCCCCAACAAATCTGGCAGAACCAGTATAAATACAGAGCACCAATTCTCATTTTGACACATCTCAGAATTGCAAGTGGTGCGCACTGCAGTTCCTAGTTTGGTGCGCATGTGTGGAGGAGAGATGCAGATGCAGCTAGCAGATTCAGTGTTGGCTTGGACTATCTCTTGGCTAGGGTTTGGACTATCTAATCAGTTATTGTGCTATCCTTGGAGGAAGATGCGCTACACCTTGTTTGGCTATCTAGCCTAGGGTTTGCTTCCAGAGTAATTCTCAGTCAAGGTTAAGGTGCTCAGAGGGTGGCTTCGGCCTATGGTTGGGTGACGAGGGTATCGTCAATGGTAAAATGAGCACACATTTTTCTATATTCTAATAGGTTATGGGCCCACACCTCCTTCATTCCGTCTAAACGTTGGAAGGAAATATAGCCGCTAGGATATTGAGCTCGCTGAGGAACTGCCGCTAGGGTTACTAGCAGAAGCAGCTTTCAAGACACTGCTACTAGGGTTACTAGCAGGAGCAGTTGCAGAAACCCTAAACCTCTTGTTGAGGCACCTTAAGTGAATGGATTGACCTAATCTCCGGATAGATCAGTGTGCTCTAGCCTAGTGCATCTCCTGACACTCTCAGCTAGCCAAGACGTGAAGTTTGAATTTCTGGTCAAATCTAGGGTTTAACCAAGTCAATCAAGCCATGACTAACTCTATGAAGTCTGAGAACAAGTTAGATGGAGCCTCTAACTTCAGAGCAAGGAAGACAAGGATTGACCTCATCCGTGCCAAGAATAAAGTGCTGGATATTGTGAAAGGAAAGATCGTGAAGCCAGAGTTTGAAGAAGGAAAAGAGAAGGAACCGTAGAACGTTGCAGCTATGGAGAAGTTCAAAGATGTTGACATCAATGCCATTCTATAAAAGACCACTTGATACCCTACATCTCCCATCTTGACTCATCGAAGAAGATGTACGATGCCCTAACAAATCTCTTCTCAGTCAGAAACATTGGACAAGTTATGAGTATGAAGAATGAGCTCCGTAACATAAAGATGAATGATGACGACAGCATACCATCATACTTTGTAAGGATCTCCTAGTTAAGAGATCAACTACAAGCTATTGAAGAGATCACTTTAGAAAAGGAATTGGTGAACATAGTACTCAATGGTCTTCCCAAGACATGGGATGCATTTTCCGCAAGCATGAACACAAGGAAGGAGTACCCGACATTTGAAGAACTTTGGACTTGCTGTGTTCAAGAAGAATCAAGGATCAATGCAAAAGAGAAACCCCAAAAGAAGTATGACGATCAAGCTTTCATAGCAAGATTCAAGAACTTCAGGAACAAAAGGAAGTTTGGCTCAAGGAGGAAGCCAAATCAAGAGAAAGACATTTCAGAAGTACAATGCTTCAACTGTCAAAAGTATGGTCACTACAAGCATCATTGTCCCAAGCTAAAGAGAAGGAAGGAGAAACATGAAGCATCAATTGTCGAAGAAAAGGAACCTACAAAGAAGACTAAGTAGGATGGAAGAGACTTCTTCTTCTAAAAGGTAACAACACTCTTCTTATTTCTTGTACATATCTTGTTTGCATTGTCTCTATACATATCTTGTATATCTATCTCTTGAAAGATAATGTGTTCCAAGAAGAACTATACCTATGGAAGAACAAACAAGATGAAAATGGATATCATTAGAT
>ML795743.1:18686-29014 GCA_009831015.1 Picea engelmannii
TATACTCTATTGTTTAGATCTACATGAAGCCTTCACAGTGTTCCAGACTAAAGTACAATTGAAATCAAGCATTACATTATCCATGATGAAGTCCAGAAAGGAGAAAATGATCTCTCCAATACATATCTCCACAGATGAGCAGACAAGCAGACATTTTGGTAAAGCTTCTATCCAAGATGAAAGAGTTTTCATACTCAAGAAGGAGCTCGTGGAAACAACTTCCTTCTTATTGAAAAAGGAAGAAATGACTCTCCAAGTTAGGAGGGAGCACTGAAAACATTATTGAAAACATTCATTCTTTAAAATTGAAAAATAGTCCATTTTGGACAAATGTTTTCCTGTTCGGAAAGTGGATTGAGACTCTTGACGGACAATCACTTTCCATTATGGTTAACATGGGAAGTAGTATGATTGCTGATGTATCATAGACAACGACTTTCCATTATGGTTAACATGGGGAGTGGTCTAGCGTAGTCTCTCTTCTTGAGGGTTACTCAAGAAGACTGGCCCACCTTGCCGGACAACGATTTCTCATTGTGGTTAACATGAGGAATGGTCCGTTTTGGAGGTTGATGCAGGACAATCTTTTCCTCTTGTGGTTAACAGAGGAAATGGTATGGACAATCATTCCTTAGGGTTTATACATTCTCTCCAGGGTGCACTTTGATTAGTGTAGGAGGAATGGCCCAGGGCGGGGAATGGTCCAGGCTCAACAATCAGGGACAGACATTCCTTAGGGTTTATACATTCTCTCCAGGGTGCACTTTGATTAATGTAGGAGGAATGGCCCAGGGTGGGGAATGGTCCAGAATCAACATTCCTTAGGGTTATACATTCTCTCCAGGGTGCACTTTGATTAGTGTAGGAAGAATGGCCCAGGGTGGGGAATGGTCCATGTTCAGAAGACATGACAGTTATTCTTCCTTATTTGAGAAAAATAATCCAGATATCTCATTGTTCTACTATGAGGGAAGATATTCTTTCATATCTCACAGACGTGAGTGAAAGATTGGCCCAGATAATTCAATTTATATCATAACATCGTTTCTGTGCAGGTTGCTATCAGATGTTTGTTATGAAGACAATATATATAGACTACTATGGTGGATATGTTCCACTGTTTGTGAGGCAGATATTATTTCAGAGCTCACAGATGTGAGTGAAAGATTGGCCCAAATAATTCAATATATATCATAACATTATTTCTATGCAAGTTGCTATCAGATGTTTGTTATGAAGACTGTATGACAGTAGATGAAGACTACTGTGGTGGATATGTTCCATTGTTCGTGACTATACGTTGCTGATCAAGTACTTGTGTGTTACTTGGTGTGGTAGTGAACCACTGGATTGTGGTTATGTACTACTATGGATAGACACAATTGTGTTCTATTTCTGTTCTAACTGCCTTGAAAACTATTAGCAGTTTATTGAAAATAATCACCATCCAGACGAATGATGAACATAGATTTTCCAGACGGAAATTGGTTAAGAACATTTACTCCTCTATATTATAACAGTGGCTCTTGTATCACTCTATGGTGTGAGTGACTTATCCAGCATCATGTCTAATTACTCAGATGAAGTATGGTTTCGAGAGATGATGCAGCTGATGGCGATGGTGATGCTCATGATCTAGTCATGAGATAGTCTATACGACTATATTGATGCTACCGGGTAAATGGTATATTTTTGTGCTCAAGACCATTACCTGTAATACCTCCCTAGCTAGGAGGGAGTGTTAATATTATGGTAGCTGCGGGAGGTATTTACCTCCACGTATGAACCTGACGAGAATAGAAGACTTCGGAAAGCAAGAGAAAACCCTAATGAGTTGGCTAATAACCCTAAAAGTCTTGTCGGCTCAAGAAAATAATTTATATTAGGTTATTAGCCTCCAAGAGAAGAAGTCGTTTAGAAATAATAATAATATACTAAATAGACACATATCTAGAAGGAGAAGTCGGCCCCAACAAATCTGCTAAAACCAGTATAAATACAGGGCATCAGTTCTCATTTTGACACATCTCAGAATTGCAGACAAGAAGTGGTGCACACTGCAGTTCCCAGTTTGGTGCGCACGTGTGGAGGAGAGATGCAGATGCAGCTGCTGCAGCCAACAGTTTCAGTGTTGGCTTGGACTATCTCTTGGCTAGGGTTTGGACTATCTAATAAGTTATTGCGCTATCCTTGGAGGAAGATGTGCTACACCTTGTTTGGCTATCTAGCCTAGGGTTTGCTTCCAGAGTAATTCTCAGTCAAGGTTAAGGTGCTCGGAGGGTGGCTTCGGCCTATGGTTGGGTGACGAGGGTATCATCAATGGTAAAATGAGCACACATTCTTCTATATTCTAATATCCACCCCCCTAGTTTCTCAGGCTACAACCTGAAGGAAGCTCCAACTCCCCAATTCTATGGCTACAACCAGAAGGAGGCTACAACCCCCTATGTTCTCCGGCTACAATCACCTGTCCTTGCCTCGTCCAACCGCCTTGAAATATAAGTGCCAAATGTAAAATTTGAATATGTCACTGAGAAACCTGTCACTGTATATTCATCAACCAATCTGATCTGATCACATATACCTCAAACACTATACCACAAGTCTGTACCTCAAAACATGTGCTAGAACCTCAATGTTATACAACCTCTATCTGTACCAATAAGTTCAGCAACATACCTCAACCAAAAGCCCTCAAACATGGAACAATACTAAAATTCAGTAGATCTGCCTCAGATCAACTCTAGAACAAGCCATAAAATCCCAAGAGGAAATCCAACATATTTACAAGGAAAACCCTCAACTTGATTCATAAATTCAACACTACACATATAAGAACCATACCTTTTTTTTTCTTCTTGTAGCGTTCTATTGCCGCAGTTTTGCTGCTGCGAATCCACTGCCACGATTTTTCTGTTGCGGTTTTTCTGCTGCACTTTTCTTGCTGGGATTTTTCTGCCGCACTTTTTCTGCCACACTTTTCCTGCCGCATTTTTTCTGTTGCAAATTTTCTACCGCAATTTTTCTGCGACACTTTTTTTGCTGCAATTTTTCTTTATCAATAATACCTTCCCAAATAACCTTTCATAAAAATAGATTTTCAATGATATTCAAGTGTGTTTTGAAATAGACACCCTTGCCTCTTATTTATACTTTTATGTAGCTTCCTCAAGGGGTTACCTTCTAACCATTTTAACCCACTTTCCTTATTTAGGGTTAACCCACTTATAACCACTTGTCCACTTAACTTAATCACTTTCCATAATTAGTAAGTTCTCCATTAACTTTGTTATTTAAATAATTTTTTTGCATCCTCTTTGACTTATAGTACACTCATCACTTCACTTTATTATTTAAAGAATTTCTTCTTTGCAAACACTTTGACTACTTTGACCTTTTGGTGCTTTTAGATGACTCATGAGGGTTCTCCAACTTCACATGGCCATAACTCTCTAACCGTAAGGAGTTATGTGATGTTCCACATACCACCAGAAATGGCATGACATGTACTATCCATCTAGAATAGTTTTACCTGAAAATATATCAAAACTCATACCATTATCCATCAAACAAACTTGGGTCCATTACCCAAACCTTTGTGCTACCGGAATTCGCTACCAGACTTTATTCCATGGTTGACATCAATGAAAACCACCCCAATTAATCAACAATATCCCCCTTTGGCATTGATGACAACACTCTGATGCAATACTAAAGTCATATCACTCATGCTCTTCCCGTGACCATCGCTCCCCCTGGAACCATGCCTCTGTGCTCTACATCTGATAAATCTCTCCCCCTTTGTCATCAATGGAAAATGTATCTTTCCATCCAAGGATACTCCCCTTAATTGAACTCTCCTTGGGGATACTCCCCCTGACTGAACTCTTCTTGAAACTGATTTCCCGACCTGAACTTTCCTCTTTATGGTGCTTCCTCGTGTAAGTCTAAGACATATAAGATAAACATTCAAAATAATTCATTTTGGAGTAGAGATTACTCCAAGTCTCTAGCGAAGATACTCAAAGAATTCCCGTGGAAGAGGTTTTGTAAAGATGTCTACCACTTGTTCTTTTGTGCCCACATATTCAACTCTGATGTTCATCTATGCAACCTGTTCCCGTAGAAAGTGATACTTGAATGGAATGTGCTTCATCTTGGAGTGCATCACCGGGTTCTTTGAGATACTAATGGCGCTTGTATTATCACAATAGATTGGAGTGGGCTCATCATACTCAACTTGTATATCTGTTAGAGTTTTTTTCATCCATAGAACTTGTGTACAACATGTTGCTACTGCAATATGTTCTTCTTCGGTTGTAGATAAGGATACTGATGATTGTTTCTTGCTCATCCATGATACTAAACACTCACCCAAGTAGAACGTTTATCCACTAGTGCTTCGTCGATCATCAATGCAACCTGCCCAATCTGCATTTGTGTAGGCAATAAGTGATAGATCATTTCCTTTTGGATACCATAATCCAAACTCTTATGTTCCTTTGAGATATCTAAAAATCCTCTTCACTGCTATGACATGTGATTCCTTTGGTGCTGCTTAAAATCATGCCACCTGTCCAATTGCCTGCATTACATCTGGTCTAGATGTTGTCACATATAGTAAGCTACCAATCGTTGACCTGTATTTCCTCTGGTCTGTAGACTTTGAATCATCATCTTTTCTCAACTTGCAACTCGTTTTCATAGGAGTGGTAACTGGTTTGCAATATTCCATTTCGAACCTTTTTAGCATTTCTCTGATATACTTAGTTTGAGAAATAAAAATTCCTTGGTTTCTTTGACGTATTTGAAGACCTAGAAAGAAGGATAGTTTTCTGAGTAATGGCATTTCAAATTTATTCTTCATATCCTTTGCAAGTTTCTGTCTTAACCTGTAATCATTGCTTCCAAAAATAATATCATCAACATAAACTTAAATTAATAAAATACTATCTTGATTTACCTTGATGTAGAGGTTGTTGTCTGCACTTCCTTTTTTGAACCCTTCCTACTGTATATATTTATCCAGTCTAGAGACCATGCTTTAGGAGCCTATTTTAGACCATACAAGGTCTTCTTCAATTTTCACACGTAATCTGCGTTCTCTGACAACTAAAATCCTTCTTGTCGTTCGATGTAGACTTCTTCATCTTCTGCTTCTTCTTCGTAAAGTTGTTCCATTGATTCATTTTCTTCTTCCTTTAATTCTTGTCCACCTGTTTCATCAATTGATATATTGATACTTTTCACAACTTTGTTCAACCTCAGATTGTAACACTTGCATGCTTTACTTGTACTTGAGTAACCAACAAGTACTATGTCCACACGAGAGTCAAACTTTCGCATTCTACCATCTTCTCTTTTGATGTAGAATTTGTTTCCAAATACTCTGAAGTGCTTCACATTTACTGGTCTTCCTTTCCATAGCTCACATGAAATTTTGTCATTGTTGTTTATGAGCATTACTCTATTTTGAATGTGAACTACTGTATGCACTGCATATGTCAAAAAAATATCTTTCAATTTTGAACCCATTAGCATTGTTCGAGACATTTCCTGTGTAATTATCATCCATTATGATAATGTTCCTTTGTCTCTGAACCACTCTTTGAACCAATATATGAATCCATGATATCGTCCACTATCATATATCTTTCCAAACCTGCTAAGTGTTCTTATGAATCCATCTATGTCCATACTGTCCAAGACTCTACTGTACACTGTCCATAATGTTGACCCATTTATCACTGTACTATCATGAATTATTCACTACTACCACTGATTGTACTTCTGCTAACTGACTTCTTTGGATATGTATATTCAAACTCTAAAAGCTGCTTGAATGATGGTTCTTTGGTTTGTCACAACTATCACATAGATTCCCTCTGTCTAATATTCATGTTACCTAGGAGTCTCTAAGCCGGATGGCTCAGAACAATTCCTGCTCTGATGTGTATTCATTATCATCTTCATTGGTAGATTCATCATCTCTCTAAGCTCTGACTTCTTTCTCTCTGTCCGTGGATTCATCTTTCACTACAATTCCTGAAAGTACAATCTCTTGAACATGTTTCTTATTTACCTGTCCTTCTTTTCTTTCAGTTGTATTCCAAACATTTCTGTATCTAACATATTTTTTTTTCTTTGTAGAATTTTCTTCATCTTGTTTTATTGCCAATCTTGTGATCTCTGGGACCTAGTTTTTGTTCACCTTTTGTTCATGTTTTCTTATCCATACTTTCTTATATCTAATATCAATGCTCTCTTTCATGGAATTACTGATCATGCTTCTACAATCACTAGCTATGTGTCCATAGTTATGAAATTTGTAACATTCAATGTTACATGGGGCTACATAGACATTTCTTGCTTGAACATTTCTTTTATAATCCCTGAAATATGCAACATTATGTCCAAAGTTAGTAAAATAAAAACAATGACCATAATTGTTTTTTGCATACCTGGGAGTAAATGATCTTCTATGTGGCGTAGTCCTTTTGAATTTTTGCCTTGACTGATCATGATCATGATTGAAGCTTCTTTGTGGCTTGAACATGGATGGTATTTTTGAATATGTATCTTCAATAGTTTTCTTAGATTCTGGTTGACCATGATTCCTTCCTTTGAGTACTTCTGCATAACTCTTTCTAGTTTCTTCATTCTTCTTTTCTAACAACCTAGAGTGTTTCTCTTCATTTTCTATAACTGATGTGAATGTTTCTGTCTCTTCAACGTTCTTGTTGAGCTTGACGATTTTACTTCTCAATGTGAAAACTTTTTCTTCAATCTTCTCAACCTCTTCTTCTTTCTTCATTATTTGAGACTTCATGACTTCTTTTATTCTTTTCACTTCTTCAAGTTGAATTTTTAATGTCACTATTTATTCTTCAAGTCCTTTATCTTCTTGACCAAAATTTTCCTCAAGCTGGTTTAGATCGTTAATTATTTCCTTAAGATGATCTGTCAATATCTTCTCTCTCATTTCTGCTTCTTTCTTCTGTGCTTCTATGTTGGCCTCTGTTGGAGGTAGGCTAAAGCGGAAAAGCAGGGTGATTTTGGGAAACAAAACATGCACGAGAAAAGTGACAGCTGGAAGGAAGAACAAAACACATGCATGTAGGGAAGACCTAACGATAGTAGGGTTAGGGTTTTGATAATGTATTGTAACGACTGAAGATTCAAAAATGTATAAATATAAATACATAGGTATCATAAGGAGTTCGTTTTTTGTTCATCAGAGAGACTAGTCGTTATTATAGCGAGATAATATGGGATTTTTTGCTGTATGAACTATTTTTGTAAGCTGTTGAGCTAGAGAGGACGAGGAAGGGTAGATCTTGAGGGTTAGATCGCAGGCTGAGGAGCCTAGTGTGATCTAGTCTGCCTCATATAGATCTTACCTGACCGAGGATAATTGTAAAGCGCGCGATGTTGTAGTGACATAACGACTATAATAAAAGAGCTGCGAGCCAAATCTTTGTGGATGTAGCCTATGAGGGGGTGAACCAGAGTAAAATCTATGTTATGTGATGAATACATACATATCTTTATTGTCTTCAGTAGTTATTGTTATGCTTAATGAATGGGTTGCTATATTTCCTACTTATTCACAAATGATGTTATATTGTGGTTACACGTTATAATAACGGCTCAATATACAGTTCTCATATCTCAGACTCAATCCTAGGTTGTAAACTCACGAGTCTTATAGCCACCCATTAAATCTATCTTGGATGAGACGACGTAGGGAACTCTGTGCGCTGCGTTGCCTTCTGGTTTACCAGGAGGGCCGATAGTTTTAGAGGCTTTTTTGGAAACCTGAACAAACATGAACCATGAGTCAATACAAACTTAGACATAATAGAATAGTAACCAACAAATTGTTTTGTTGCCACTTGTAGGAG
The DNA here is from genome assembly GCA_009831015.1 of Picea engelmannii. Classification (NCBI taxonomy): domain Eukaryota; kingdom Viridiplantae; phylum Streptophyta; class Pinopsida; order Pinales; family Pinaceae; genus Picea; species Picea engelmannii. The sequence goes on from ML795743.1 coordinate 26,591, forward strand.
CAAGAAAGAATTGAGTAGATGAGATAAGTTGAATATATTTCGGAGGTAGATCAAGAAAATATTAGGGTAGAAAACAATGAGCTACTAAAAGGGAATGTTGAGACCATGGAATCCCACAAAAGTAGAGATCCAAACTTGGCTGAAAACAAAAGAGCTGGAGTTTGTACAGAAAGATGACAGAAACCCTAGCGTAACACCCCATAAATATCTTGAGAAATACGTGTTTACTGATTTACACAAAGTCTTTTTCTGTGATTTTCCACACTTATTGCAGGAGTGCATACTAAGGTTGAAGGATAACCATGCAACGAACTGGATTCGCCAGCTTGAGTGGACCCCAATACAAATTGAGCAGTTATAGCAGGTGAACAACAAATTCACCGGCATAGTAGATTTTTGGCTTGACAATATTGTTGTAGGTTTTATAATAGAGTTTGAAATTGACACATATAAGTCGTATAGTGCAATGGAGAAAGAGTTTCTACACGAACCTCGAGGAAGGTACATTAAATCGTTGTATAGTCTATTAAGATATTGCTATACAATAAAGGTGTAATGACAATGGATTCAGACAACTAAACTTCCCTGTGTGCATGGGGGAAGGGGGGAAGCACTGACATAAAGAGGAGAAATGGAAGGAGGAAAGGATAAGGGAAATAAGGAGGAACCCTTGGACCCGATTATGATGGATTATGACCAGATCAAGCAAATCATGGTGACAAATGGAAAGACATGTAGCATAGTACCCTCCAATACAAGGTGAATACCAAGAAGAGAGTCGTAGCCACGAAGGAAGGATTGGTGAGTGATGATGAAGAGGTAGAGGATCTCTGAGTTGTGGAGCAGATTGAGGAAATCCTGCGCGCAACATATGAGAGGAAGACAAGAGGTCCAAGAGCAGGAAGAGAAGGAAATAATCCTATCCATATTAATGCCAGTGTGGAACCCATAAACCCATGTGTGACTAATACACCAAAGAGAACACCACCATTTAGGCAACCGAAGTTCATAAGTAGTTAGACAGCAGGAAGTACAGAACAACAACTGGAGGGGCCATTTCAGTCAACACTAATCAGGTATCTACACCGCACAGAGGTAGTAGTTCAACGTTCAAAATGGCATGACACAATCCCACCACCAGGTTACCAAAATTTAAAGGAGAAGTATCAGAGGACCCGAAAAAACATTTGTTCATCTGTGAGAAGATTTGGGAAGAAAAATAGATCACATATGAAGACACTAAATTGACACAACTAGTGATTACACTAAGGGATCACGCACTGGATTGGTATATGAGTTTATCTACAAACAACTCACCAAGGACAACCAAAACAATTGCAGACATTAAGAAACTACTGATAAATGAGTTACAGAATCCGAGTTCAGAGGATCAATACATGAATGAGATGATCGAAATTAGACAGAAACCAGGAGAGTTCGTATGAGATATTGTAGTGTTCCCAAGGCCGAGCCCCGTTGCAGATCATGTTATATGCAAAGAATTGTGAATATGTTCTATAGGCTGGTGAGCCAAGTTTTGAATAAGCGGTAGGCTTATGAGTTTTGTTAGGCCAAGGAGCCTAAGTGTTGAAGGCCAGGAGCCTGTGATATACTTGTATGTATGAAGGTCAATTAATAAAATGTAAATACCGCCAGTGCAGACCGACCATGATGAAAGAGTGATGGGGGACTGAGCGTCCACAGAGTGGGCAAGGAACTAGGGGCTGGAAGGTGGGAAAGGGGTTGAGTGTGGAGCCTAGGGGCTAAGCCTAGGGGCTAAGCCTAGGGGCTAAGCCTAGGGGGCTTAGGCTTGGAATAATATTTTATTATTATTCCTAAAAAAATCCATGTGCACATTATTTTAACCTAAGTCCTTGGAAAGGGCCCGTGATTTCCCAAGTGGTGGGAGAAGGGCGTACGGATGGAACACATGCAGTTCCCAGGGTGACAAGTGTCAACCCTGGTGCATGCAAATATAAGCCCTGAACTGAACCGTGGATGGGGATCTCCTCCATTCGAGAGCCAAACCTCTGTGCGTGGAACCCGTACGACCTCTGCTGGATACCCTGATTCATCTCTGAAACTGTTAGCCGTGTTTGCCGGAGGAAAACCGTGTAATACCTTGTCTGGAGCTATGAGTCTGTGTCTGTTCTAGTCAATCCGGGAAACGTATTCCTGAACCCAAATTCCCTGTACTGGACTCGAGTGGAAGCATCCTGTGATTGTATGGGAAAACTGAGCTAGCCTGTGCGTGAAGCCTGCTCCGAAACCGCCCCGTAATATTATCCTGTGACAGCCGAACCTTTTGGGAAGCATTGCCTGTGTTTTCCCGTGGATTAATGTGACTACGCAGTGCTAGACTGCGTGAGGCTTGTTGGCCTGTGTGCGACTCCTCCAGGTGAGGGAGTGCGCAGAGGGAGAAGA
>ML795743.1:29114-149939 GCA_009831015.1 Picea engelmannii
TATATCATTCTTCCTCTCTTGTCCATTCAACACTCTAAAACTAGGGAAAGAGTAGTATTCTGTCACGGTTTGTTCCAGATCCGGGTGGATCTGTGGAGATTGGTCTGTGTCCGCACTCACGAATTTATCCTTGAACAAAGGTCCACCCATAGAATCATAAGTCATTTTCCATGCCGATCAAGGTAAAGAGAGTCAACATTGGAACAATTGAGCATCCGAAAATGGCCAACATTGGAGACCACTGGGATGAGCAAACAGTGGAAAGCATAACAAAGTTATTTCATGAATACAATGACTTTCTTCCCACTACATTTACAGAGATGAAGGGTATAACCGAAGAGCTAAGAGAAATGAAGATACGATTCAGACCTGAAGCGAGATCGATCAGACAATGACCATATAGACTGAACCCAATATATAAGTAGAAAGTCAAAGCTGAGATCGAGAGGATGATCGAAGCCGGAATCATAGAACCGGTCGAAGAATTAGAATGGATAAGCCCGATGGTAGTGCAGGACAAAAAACAAGGAGGAATAAGGATATGCGTTGACTTGAGGAAGTTGAACGATGCATGCCTACATGACCCATTCCCTACACCTTTCACAGATGAAGTGTTAGAGAACGTAGGTGGACATGAAGCTTACTCATTCACTGATGGATTCTTAGGATACCATTAGATCAAGATAGCACAGGAAGACATATACAAGACCACGTTTGCGATATAATGGGGATTCTACCAGTACACAGTCATGCCGTTTGGACTGAATAATGCACCAACAATGTTTTCTAGAGTAGTCATCACAGCGTTTAAGGAATTCATCCACCAGTTTCTCGAAGTATACTTGGACGATTGGACAGTCTATAGTTTGTTGAAAGACCATGTAGAATTCTTACGGTTGATGTTAGAAAGATGTAGACAGTGCCATATATCACTGAATATAAATAAATGTATATTCAAAACACCATTTGGGATACTATTGGGCCACATAATATGCAAACAAGGTTTATCAATAGATCCTGCAAAGGTTGCAGTAATTGTTAACTTACCACCACAAAAAATAGTCCATCAGCTAAGAGCGACGTTGGGACACACATGATACTACATGAAATTCATTAAAGGGTATGCGCAGATCATTTCACCAATGGAAAAAATGTTAAGAAAGGATACAAAGTTTTAGTGGAACAACGAGTGTCAACACAGTCTGGATACCCTAAAGGAAAATATGGTCACCGTGCCAATATTAGTATTTCCAGTCTGGGGGAAGACATTCCATGTACATGTAGATGCATCAGCCATATCCCTTGGATCTATCTTGGCACAACCAGGAGTGGGAGACTTGGATCACCCAATAGCATTTGCGAGTGGAAAGTTATCATAATCTGAACAAAACTATAAAACTACATAAAGAGAAGGCCTAGCTATGGTCTACGCACTACAAAAGTTTAGACATTACTTATTGGGGAAACACTTCAAGATATTCACAGATCACTCAACCTTGAATTACTTAATCAACAAGACAATGTTGGGGGGGAGAATCTGTCGATGGTTACTGTTGTTTTAAGAATTTGACTTTGAAGTAATAGTCAAGCCAGGATAATTGAATGCAGGACCTGACCACCTATCAAGAGTCACAAATGGAGAAGAACCGACAAATTTAGAAGAAAAATTCCTGGATGCATAGTTATTCTTAGTCCATATCTCTGATGAATACTTGGTAGATATTATTCAGTACTTGAGCATAGGTACTTCTCCACAAGAATATAACACCATGCAGAAAAAAAACCAAATAGTCCGCGTTGCGGACTATCAACTGATCGCAGGACATTTATACAAAATGGGTGTAGATAGCATCTTGTGAAGGTACATGTTAGAGAATGAAATACCAAGAGTCTTAGTAGAAGCCCATGAGTGAATAAAAGGAGGGAATTATGCAGGCAAAGCTACCATATAGAAGGTATTGCACGTAGGACTATGGTGGTCGACCATTCACCGAGACTCGAAGAAGTACTGTCAAAGATGTGATGTCTGTCAAAGGGTAGGTAAACCCAACAGAAGGGACGAGATGCCATTACGAACAAAAGTTACATTGCAAGCATTGTATAAGTGGGAAATAGACTTTGTGGGACCAATCAACCCACCAACAAAAAGAATAGGAGCTAGGTACATTATTACTGTGACGAAGTACCTAACAAGATGGGCGAAAGCTGCACCAGTGAAAGATTGCAACACAAAAACAACAAAACACTTCTAATTCAAACAAGTGATCACTAGATTTGGATGCCCAATAGTTTTGATGAGTGACCAAGGCACACACTTCATAAACAACACTATCAACGCTATGACTAAAGAATTTGAAGTCCATCATCAGAAGAGCACACCATATCACCCACATGCAAATGGCACACTGGAAGCATTTAACAAAATCTTGGAGAATGTGCTGAAAAAGATCTGTAACGTCAACAAGGACGACTGGGACCTCAAAGTACCAACAATATTATAGGCCTATAGGACTATGCAAAAAAATATGACAGGGCACACGCCATTTAAACTAGTCTATGGCCAATAAATAGTGATGCCACTAGAATTCTTAGTACTAAGCTTGAGCGTAGCAACAATCACACATATGACAAAAACAGGTGCAATACATGAGCGACTAAATCTGTTAATGAACATGGAGGAAGATCGGATCCTAGCAGGATTCCACCAAGAAGTTCAGAAAGAAAGGGACAAAGCTTGGCATGACAGACACATAAAGAAGAAAATTTTCAAGGAAGGAGACCTAGTATTGATGTATGACAACAAATCGCTTCAGCACTTAGGAAATCTCACAATGCACTGGCTAGGACCGTAGGAAGTAAAATATGTCACAGATGAAGGAGCTATATAGTTGAGAGATTTATCATGCTCAAAACTCAGAGGTATGTTCAATGGAAGCTGATTGAAGATGTATAAGGACAGTCGACCACCCACCGCGCAGGAAAAGAAAAAAGAAAGAAAGAAAAAAATAGAGGCACACTGCGTTGAAAACAGAAATGGCATGCATTCTTAGGAACACAGACTCGATGAGGATAAGGATAACCAGGACGCAGAAATCCTGAAGGAGGTGCAGCCAGAGAACAACGGAGAAACTCCGAGAGTCAATGGAATGACGACAAATATGGAAACAATAGTCGGACCAAATGAATCTCAAACAAATGTCTCATACATCCCACTGAAAGGAACAATAGAGGATGTCATGGGTTGGCCAGAATGGAATTTCGAAGTACAAACAGAGGCCACTAGAACTTCGAGCCAGCCACCACTGAAGAAAGACAAACAACAGGTACCTAGGTCACCTCGCAAGCAACCTGTCGCAACAATCATTCTACCGCGTATACCATATGGGGTACGAGTGGAATCGGGCTTGCTAGGGCAGATTGACAAGCTAAAATATTCAAACCATGATGTAGCAGACACAGACAAGTTTCCAGAATTTTCAAAGAGGGTATACTTAGATATTGTGGGCACAAATCCGGTTGGGGAACCGATTGATCAGCCACTTCGATGGGAAACCGGGTTGGAGAAGACAAGAATTTTAGGTCTGTTGGACCCACCACAATTTGGCAGAGGTCAATACGCAAGTAGTTGCATCAAACAATTGTTAGTAGTCACACATGGCGGGGACATATGGTTGGACAATATCGTCTCGATAGACTTAGATATTATTGCGAACATAACAGGGTTTCCATCCCGGGGCATGGATCCCATGCAGTTTCTTGACGATAAAGCCATGGAGAAAGCACTAGCAGAAGAGATGAAGAAGAAGTATGGTACCAACAGGGGGACACGAGGAATCATTATAAACATAATCAATGATGTCGCAACACAAATAGGCGCAAATATCTTAACCTGTAAGTTGCTAAGAAAATGCCATAGAGATGAAGTTCTAGTTGGGGTTGTCACAATTGCATCTCAATGTGCCGAGGGCATCACAGTGAGCTGGGCACCCTATCTCTTGAACTTATTCCTGGATGACTGGAAGGATGTGCAGGATCTAGGAACATAGTTTCACTATTCATGGCTAATCATGTTAATAGCCTTTATGGGATGGAGATAACCAAGGTATGTAACTTTCGGTACCAGACCCAAACCGAACCAGGGAGCGAGATATCTATTGCTGAAATCCACATCAGATGCTAGGAACAAAAGGATGAACGGGTCCATATTTGAAGGATACCTACGCGACTTGCAGGAGGCCATCAATAACATGTGGAGAATAACACCAGAGGCTGTTGCGTAGTTTCGGGACATAACCGACTTCGAGGCCACATGACATGTGATGTGGATACAGGCGCACAAGGACACCGATAAGCAGTGGCTATAGATGCACTACTGTATCATAGAGGGCGACATTGACATGGTGATCAAAGATTGGGAAGAAAAATGGAATATTCCAGTCCTCACCCAAGACTTGCCGGAAAAGACAATAGGAGAGGAGGCTGGACAGAAAGAAACACAGACTCAAGAAGTCCCAGTGCCCAAGAAACGAAGGATGGGCTAGACAAAGAGAAAGTAGACCAGCGAAGGAGAAGCTAAGACAAGGACCCAAAAGGGGAAAAATAACACTACACAACCGACTCAAGTGCAATAAAAATAGGCTAAGGCTGCGCAAGGGACTACACCAAGTCCCAATCCATAGGAACTAGGTGGAAATAAGAGGCCAACTACGTAGACAGGAGGAGCGTGCAAGAAGACGAAGGCACAAAGAACACTTCCAGAGTATACGATCACAGATGACGATGGAGAAATTGTAGCCTGAATGGTCCAGGATTGTATAGCTGAGGATTTTGACAATGTTGCGCACCACATGGACATGATTCAGGAGGAGATGATAGACATGTGACAACTCCTAAAATGAATTGAGGAAGTACACACAATAGGCAAAAGCATGGGAGCAGGACCATCAACACTGTAGAAAGAGGAAAGAGTGGAAGAAGAAGAACAATATCCAGTCCATATGATACTGTAGCCAAACACAACATTCCAAATCACACCCAATATCCTGTGTATGGATGAGATCGTGGGGCACAAACCCCTAAAATACTTAGCTCAAATCCAACTGGTGTTGACGTGGATGCCATCTAGGGAACTACACAAGTTGCAGGTTAGTGTAAACCATGAGGTACAATCTCGCGCACACAAAGACTTAGTCGAATTGCAGCAGGAAACATAGAAGAGAGATGCGCTCAAAATAATCTATGAGCAGGCTAAGTTAGAGACCCAAGAGGAAAAGGAGCGCCAGAAAGGATTGGAGCAGAAAGTGGCAGGAACTTACGAGAATATTCCAAAGGCCGCGCAGGGGGATGAAATCACAACAGAAAAAAAATTGATCAGATTGCACATGAAATTGATCAATACCATAAGGAGATTGAGAATATCCAAGAACATATCACACCCACCACTCCACCAGCAATGAAGGAGCAAAGGAAACATGAAGCAATAGCGCAGCTGCAGGAGATAGAACAACAGGTCAACACAACAACTGACTTTTTTGATAAAGCAACACAACTTTGGACAAAGTTAGAGGAGGATCAATAGGTCCAAAGGTGGGACAAGGAAGAAGAAAGGATCAACGCAACGATCCAAGACCTCAAGCAAAGGCAGAAGACAATGGCCATCGCAGAGCATGTCAAAGGGGCACAAGACATGAAGAAACTGCAGGAATAACTCACCACTACGCAAACACAGAAACAAGAATGATAGGATCAAATGGAACCCCTACAAGAGTGGGTAGCAGAAGTCCTGGCACAAGAAGAGGAAGCCAAGACACAAATAGCATAGAACCAGGCAGAGAGTGCAGAACTGATCAATGATGAAATTGCAGCTCACATAGTGGGCACACTTAAGGAGAAGACTGCACAGGTGCAAACAGATGCATCAAATCTCAAGGAAAAGTTCTAGGTGATCACCAAGGAGATCAAGGAAGCACACAAAGTTTATGTGGCTCGGGACGAGCCACATGTCAGTGTTGGGGGCCTGTTGGAGGCAGGCCAAAGAGGAAAAGCAGGGCGATTTTGGGAAAGAAAGCATGCACGAGGAAAGCGACAACTAGAAGGAAGAACAACATGCGCGCATGCAGGGAAGACATAACAATGGCAGGGTTAGGGTTTTGGTAATGTATTGTAACGACCAAAGAGCCAAAAATGTATAAATATATATACTTAGGTATCATAAGGTGTTCGGTTTTTGTTCATCAGAGAGACTTGTCATTATTATAGCGAGATACTGTGGAATGTTTTGTTGTATGACCTATTTTTGTAAGCTATTGAGCTAGAGAGGATGAGGGAGGATAGATATCGAGGTTTAGATTGCAGGATGAGGATCCTGGTGCGATCTGGTTCACCTCATATAGATATTACCTGATCGAGGAGAATTGTAAAGCGCGCGGTGCTGCAGTGACAAAACGACTATAATAAAAGAGTCGAGAGCCAAATCTTTGTGGACATATCCCAGGAGAGGGTGAACCACAATAACATCTGTGTTATGTGATGAATGCATACATATCTTTATTGTCTTCAGTAGTTATTGTTATGCTTAATGAATGGGTTGTTATATTTTCTGCTTATTCACAAATGATGTTATATTGTGGTTACAAGTTATAATAGCGGCTCAATATACAGTTCTCATATCTCGCACTCAATCCTAGGCTATAAACACATGAGTCTTATAGCCACCCATTAAATCTATCTTGGGTGAGATGACACAAGGCACTCTATGTGCTATGTTGCCTTCTGGTTTACCAGGAGGGTCAATAGTTTTAGAGGCTTTGTTAGAAACCCAAACAGACATAAACCTTGGGTCAATACAAACTTAGACAAAATAGAATAGTAACCAAAAACTTCCAAATATTACTTTTGATATTCAATATTTTCTTCGATCTTTATGGCTTTGTCTAGCCGAGTTCTTAAGTTCTCAATGACTTGTTGGGATTCTTTAAAAATGTGAACACTTTTGTTTCAATAAATTCTTTCTTGAGTGACTTGTTTTCTTCTCTTAGTTCATCTAAAGCACTAATCAATTCTTCTTCATAATTGTCTGCCTTTTCAATTATTTTTTCTGTCTCATTTCCTTCATGGCATTCTATTTCAAGATGTCCGCATTTTTCACAATGAAAGAAAAACAACATACCCATGGTGATTATGTACTCTTCATCTTCTATATCTGTTTGACATGGTGAACATAATTATTCTTGATCTATATCTGCATCTTCTTTGGATTTTTCTGAATCTGCGATGGTGAAGAATATATGTCATGTAACTTATCCCAAAGTTCTTTGTCTGATGAAAATTTACCAACCTTTTCTCCTACCGGATTAGGTAATCCTTCCCAGATGAAATCCATTGCTATTTTTTTATTCTTCTTCAATTCCTTCTTGGCTACAGTATTTTCCCTTTTTGAACTATCATATCCTGTAACAACTGATAGCCAAATATAATGTCCTTGTGCTTGTAAAAATACTTTCGTCTTTCCTCTCCACATCTCATACTTTAAACCATTCTGACCATTAAACATTGGTACTCCATTCTCATAATAATCCATGATCTCCTTCCAGTGGTTAAACTGTTTCCTGAAGGAACCAACTCTGATACCAATTGTTGGATTATTGAGAGGGGGTTGAATCAATAATAGAGAAATTTAATCATTTTTCACCATAAAATGAAAGAGTTATATCAATGTAGCATTATCATCAATAGTTTTAGAGTAAATAAACAATGAACAAATGAGAAATCATACACATACATAGTACACCGGTATTTTTACATGGAAACCCAAAGCGGGAGAAAACCACAAAATGATTTTTCTTATATGTCTTTAATAATTACATTTATTATAAGCACCAACTTCCTTTGTTTTCCAACTGCAAATAGAAGGAGGCTCCAACCCCCTAGTTTCTCAGGATACAACCTGAAGGAAGCTCCAACTCCCCAATTCTCTGGCTACAACCAGAAGGAGGCTACAACCCCCCATATTCTCCGGCTACAACCACTTGTCCTTGCCCCATCCAACCGCCCTGAAATATAAGTGCCAAATGTAGAAATTGAATATGTCATTGAGAAACCTATCATTGTATACTCATCAACCAATCTGATCTGATCACATATACCTCAAACACTATACCAAAACTCTGTACCTCAAAACATGTGCTAGAACCTTACTGTTACACAACCTCTATCTGCACCAATAACTTCAGCAACATACCTCAACCAAAAGCCCTCAAACATGAACCAATACTAAACTTCAATAGATCTGCCTCATATCAACTCTACAGCAAGCCATAAACTCCCAAGAGGGCATCCAACATATTTACAAGGAAAACCCTAAACTTGATTCATACATTCAACACTACACATATGATAACCATACCTTTTGCTGTCGCGAATCCACTGCCGTGATTTTTTTGCCGCACTTTTTCTGCTGCGGTTTTTCTACTGCACTTTTCCTGTTGCAATTTTTCTACCTAACTTTTTCTACCACACGTTTCCTTCCACACTTTTTCTTCCGCAGTTTTCTTGCCACACTTTTTCTGTTGCAAATTTTCTTCCGCACTTTTTATGTCACAGTTTTCTTGCCGCACTTTTTCTGCCGCAGTTTTCCTCTATCAATAATACCTGCCCAAATAAACTTCACAAAAATGTATTTTTCAATGATATTCAAGTGTGTTTTGAATGAGATACCCTTGCCTCTTATTTATACTTTTATGTAGCTTCCTAAAGGGTTTACCTTCTAACCATCTTAACCCACTTTCCTTATTTTAGGGTTAACCCACTTATAACCACTTGCCCACTTAACTTAACCACTTTCCATAATTAGTAAGTTCTCCATTAACTTTGTTATTTAAATAATTTCTTTTGCATCCTCTTTGAATTATAGTACACTCATCACTTCACTTTATTATTTAAATAATTTCTTCTTTGAAAACACTTTGACTACTTTGATTTTTTGGGGCTTCTAGATGACTCATGAGGATTCTCCAACTTCACATGGCCATAACTCTCTAATTGTGAGGAGTTGTGTGACGTTCCACATACCACCAGAAATGGCATGAGATGTACTATCCATCTAAAATAGTTTTACCTACAAATATATCAAAACTCATACCATTATCCATAAAACAAACTTGGGTCCATTACCCAAACCTTTGTGCTACCGTAATTTGCTACCAGACTTTCTTCAAGAGTTGACATCAATGACAACCAACCCAATTAATCAACAATTTAGGATAAAAAATTTGGAAGCTAGACAACCTCATGAAATAAAGGAGACTGAATACTTTGTTACTATCTACCTCTCCGCTGATATGGAGAAAAAATTACTCTGTGATATTTACCTCTATAATTTTATATTTCCAGACGATGCCTGTTGGAACCCCAATCTTGGTGTTGGAGGTGTCCAGTTACGATCATTTACATCTCACATAATTGTCCTAGTCCAATGGAAGAGAGATACAAAGTTCCATGCAAGATTGGAGGCAAAATCAAGCTTAAAAGTCAGGGATGAATATCCTCTTCCTCATCTGATAAAAGATGAATTATAGAGGTTGAGAGGGGATCTAGGAGACACTATCACCATCAATCACAATCAAAGATATTCCATAAAAAATTATTTGGAAGTCTCAAGGGCTCACTTAGTGAAGTCACTTTTGATGTCTCATGATATTTGGGAGGCTTTCCCCAACCTGCTAAGGAACAAAGATCTGGTGGGATATCCATATTTTGGTTTGGATCTTAATAGAGAATAATTGTATGCAAATTCCTTGCTCATATATGGGACCAGGTGGACTGATTTGCGATTCCATTTCCCTATCATTTGGTTCCCTAGTCGGTTTTATAGAGCACCTACGGCTTGAAAAGAAGATGAAGAAAGGACACAATGGCTACAATTGGACAAGACTTTGGGTTACTACGATACATGGGAATTTGGTCACCCAACTTATGACTGGGGGGAATTGCATGCATGGATTGTGGAGGAGGAATAGCTGGGGTTGCATTGGGACATGCAACCAGACCAACTGGGGGGAGATGATGGGCCCCCATTTTGAAACGCTTTTTTCTCTCCTATAGCCTATGGCATACATACATTTTTTACCCTTTTCACATGCTATCTCATTCCTTACACTATTTCATCTATCCCAAGGTATTATATAATTTCCATTTGATTGCCTTAATTTCCTTTTTATAGTTTATATTAAAGTGTGTGTTTTCAAAAATTATCTTGAATTATTATTATATGTGTGTGTGTGTGTGTGTTCACAATAAGAATAGATGACCATGTATTCAAAGGTACACGCAATTTCCAGGTTCCCTAGGATATGACACAAAGATTGCAAGGTGACATTTTTGAATATATATAAAAAAGGGAAAATTCATAAAATAAAGACACCCTCAACACACACCTGCGGGCTCCCAAAGGATTCAACAATTAGCACATGGGGATTCTAGGAATAGAGTGCAAACACACTTGAATTTACAATGGTTCAATAGATTGAAACATATTTAAAGAACAAATTTTGAAGTACCCGTGCAACGAGGAGAGGAGTCAACACTCTATGGGCCGATGCATACATTGTATGATTGAGCCAATGAATGAACAAGGAATATTAGTTTGTTTTAACTTAATTTTTAGAATATTAGGAGCCTGTCTCTCCATATTTGAAGTGACCAGGCTCCCCCTATTGTATATATGTGAGTGAGAATTCATGATAAAGTGTGTTCCGATTGAGAGACTATGTGAGAGATGCGATATCTATTTTCAAACTCTATCAATTTTTGATTTAATAAATAATGTTTTTTATGTGTGGAGTATAACTGTAATCTTGTGCTCGGAATTTAGTAGCCTTGAGCACATGACTACCTTCGAGCTAGACCCACTCACAGGTACAACACTGTGTTGTTGTTATTTTTCTTGCATATAGTAGTTGTTAGTTTTAGTTATGATTGTGTATAGTTTTCATTAGTTGAATTTTGTCTTAAGGAGTATGCTCATAACGGTCACCTATAGATTGTGATGCAAAATGGCCACATGTAACATGCTACTGAATGATGAATAAAGTATGCTAGAACTAGGATTCTTATAGACCATTGAGTTCCTCATCACTCTTTAATTATATTAAATCAGGTGTCATATTTGGATGTGAATTCTTATCTATAGAAACATTTGAAGTATCATTGATGAAATTGGGATTTGGACAACAAATGTCCTGTTAGTTCAGTTTTATTATTTAAATCAAACATAACTTTATATTTCAATGTGTGTTAAAGTAGGTTAGATATTTTTTTCTTCAATCACATGTTCTACGAAATCACCTTGCTCATGACCCCACTAGGTGAACACACTAGGAAGTAATATTATGAGATTTCATAGGTTTTACTCCAAGTGGTACCACCAACTAGGCTGGGGGTAAAAAACATTATGACTTTATCTCTTATGCTTTCCTTTCGATTTACACGTGACTTAGTTTCAATTGATTCCTTTCGATTAATTTGCATAGTATGGTAAAAGTCCTGTTTCTGTGTATACTGCACTGAATGTCTCATAAGTACAAATTGAATATCGAGTTGACAAACTAAGTGAAAGAGTGTAATGTGACACCAACAATTGGGAATCATATTTATACCTCGTCACTTTATCAGGGGAAGGTTTGATCTTTAAACAAAATAGAAGTCACATTGGTAGTGACAACCCTAAATGAAAAGAGCTATAAGCCAAATAATGAGATTAACACCTATGGCATTTAGAAACAAATTTGAAGTTGGGAAGAAAAGGGGGACATGGAGTAGTAGTTGTTTGGGACAACCACTCCATATTTCCATACTTGTAATTAGAGGAAGAATCTATGTAACTTGTACAAATCTTGTATTACAAAATGAGCTAGATCACTAAACGAGGAAACCCTAAATAGGGTTAAATCACATAACTAAGCTCAAAGAAAGATACTAAAAATAAAACCATACGATATTGTCAATGAATAACTAGTGCATATATTACAAATAAGCTTACCTCCTTATATATCATTGTTCATTAAGAAAATCATTTCCACTTATGAATGCAAGATAGATTGATTTACTCAAAAAGTGAACATTAACATATTCTAAAATCATAAAGTGACTTTATTACATAACACGGCTTATATCTGCAATACCCCCCCATAAGGCATACAATGCTGAAATCAAATACATATACTAAATGTAAAACACTTAAAATGAAGACTAAACATCAATAACATCCTTTATAAGCTTCTTCTTTGAACATAATTCTTGGACCAATTTGAGCTCCATCAATCTGCCCCATAACCCTCTTAAAGGTGTAGCTATCGAGTTGAATTCCCAAGTTCCCATATTCCACCTCCCAAACTCGCAAATCATGAATCTCCCGAAATCTAATACTGGACAACAATCCACATGCATGTATCATAACCTCACTAGTAGACTACCATCCACATGCATGTCTCTCCAACTAATGAAGGATATTTCCATAGATCCACAAATTCTGAACTAATCAGGAAACGATCCATTTTGATTTGTTAATTGATACCTTCCTATCTTCAAAGCACGTGCTTCCTAAAATGCATAAAATCCATTTTCTTTTCTTTAGTAGATTATTCACCACTATCAACATCCAGTGGATCTTCAATCATGGCTACGCTTGCTATATGTGGTTTATATTTCATCTTTCCCTTAAGAACGCCATTGGATTTCTGTATACAATTCCAAGTTGTATTATCCATCATCTTGCAACAGTGGAATTCTATTTCCTCTTTTTCTTTTGATGATATATTGTGGTTGCTTCTTTCTTAGAATGAAAGTTCTGATTGGCTATCACCTTTACTGTTTCTCTTTTCTTCTGCTAGCAATGTTGCAATGATTTTTTCTAGAATTTGTGAAGGTAGTTGAATCAGGGTAAATATAATACTACTGTATTTAGGAGGAAAAATGTTAAGGAGAATAGATTTGGAATCCTCCTCATCAAGTTTTTCCTTGAATTCTGCAAGTTGTTTGATAATAGATCTTATATTGTTGACATGACTTGAAATGGTGGCTTCAACTGGCATCTTAAAGTTGAATAACTATAATTTTAGGGAAAATTTCACATTCACTGCTTGTGCCCCAAACAACTTGTTGATATTTTCCTAGATCTCCTTGGATGATTTGTCCATATCTATGTGATGCAACTCTGAATCTGAGAGGGCAAGGCCAATAATGACATTTTCCTTATCATTTCTACTCTACCATTCTATCAACTTGTTCAGATCCATATGTGTTGCATATGTTCCTTTGACTATTCCAAAAGGTTTTTATTCATCAATTGCATTTTGATCTTCATTTTTCACGTATGGAAATTGAAACCTGAGTACTTCTCTAACAACATATCCATGATTGATCATATCAGATCTTTTTCACCACTAAAAAATAATTATCGACGGATGCAAAGAAAGGTTTTGCAAACCAAAGATGTAGATACTACAAATATCAAAGAGATCGGTCATAGAATTGCAATAAAACCCTTGTTACCTCCTCTAATTGTGGCACTTTGTGGCTCTCACACTATTGAAGTTGCAAGAGTAGAAAAAATGTCTTTCAAAGGCCTGAGACTCTTGAGACAAATTCATGCTCTGAATACATATTACAAAATGAGTTAGAACACTAAATAAGGAAACCCTAGATGGGGTTGAGTCACATAACTAAGCTCAAATAAAGATACACACAATAACACCATATGCTATTATCAATGAATAATTAGTGCATCTATTACAAATGAGTTTACCTCTTTATATATCATTGTTCATTAAGAAAGTCATTTCCACTTATGAATGTGGGATAGATTGCTTTACTCAAAAAGTGAACATTAACATATTCTAAAGTCATAAAGTGATTTTATTACATAGTAATCCTTATATCTCTAATAGCTTGTTTGTGGTTTGATTTTTTTTGTGTGATTTTGTATACTTGTTAGTGAAATTTTATTACATTGTTAATATTCCTAGCACTATCATTCGGTGCCTATGGTTTTTTTTTCCATGTTGATAACATTATGTATACTTGGGAATATCTAATTTGTCTTTTTATGTTTCTACTTTAACTTCTTTTAGCAAAGTCTAGGTGGTTGTCCCCATCTCCTCCTGGGTAGATAGATCATTTACCTAATGTACTTGAGTGAAAATTTCACAATAAAGTGAAAGAAAGACAAGTCATAAATTCACCAATTTCATAAACTATATGTTTATAAATATTTTCTACCTAGGTTGGGTTAAACCCATGCCAAACTTTAATGATTTGTTTTTAGAGAGTAACACTATGGACAATCAATTTTCTCCTGATGTTTTGAAGAGTTTTCCACATACATCTGACACAAAAAAATAATAAGGGGTTTCTTTAATCATTTGTGCATAAGTTTGAAAGTGACCTATTGTTCTACCCTTCTAGGCTAAGGCATCCCCTTCTATAATAAAAAATACCTTGGGTGATGCATCATTTTCCAAGGCTTTTACATGCTTATAGAGTCTCCTTTCTAGGGTGTTCCATTGACAACCTCTCATTAACCAATAGCTCAAGGAAAATAATGCATTTCACATGGTTCTAGTGTCATTACAACATCCTCCTTAACAACCTTAATTTGTTATGAGAAAATAGATCCCTCATCTCACATATATCATAAACATATAACTACCATGAGATGTTATCATCAAAATTTAAATAAAAAATTTATATTTGTTCCATGCATAAACAAAATTCCATAACAATGGGATCCTTCTCATAATGCTTGGCCCTTGCAAGCAACAATAACTAGTCTTCATTATGAACTTACACTCATTTATATACCCAACACATTCTACTTTCAATTTTTTCCTCCTTGACAAAGCTTTGATTCAACGAAGCAGAACATAAGTACTCATGCAAACAATATTTTCAATGCAACATACACAACAAGACATGAAATGATCTTAGAATTACGGTCATTCCAATAATTCAATCACTTTCAACAGTCAACATATTACTATGATGAAATGTTGTTTATCATATATGCTTCATTAGTACAAACACACATTTACATAGTGCAATCAAACATATGTGCCATTATTCATGTATGCACAATAACAACTTGCACATTCACATAATCTACTTATGCACATTTAAACATTCATTCATTGCATCCTTTCATTGATTAACCATAATTACCACATATGTATTCCACCACGACGAGTTGGAGGGCTCAACCAACACCTTGACACATCAACCAACCACCTCTCCGACACTTGTTTGAACATATAGAGACTTTCTTCTTCAACCCAAACAAAACACCTATAATATACCACTTTCTCTACTCAACAGTCCCTCAGGAGCACTATAAGGACTTTAGTTTTTCTACCCAAGAGTCCCTCAAGAGACCCTTCCCATTTTTTACTATTATTAGGTTTGGCCACAAGGTCACATTTCAAACACCGACACAAGAAAGGAGACCATTGGATACTTGTGCAATGATGTAGGATTTCCCAAGTCCAACAATAACATGGCCTCACACATGATTATCTCACATGGTATCGAATTTTAGAATATGAAGATCGTACTCATTTACTTTGATTATTACCTCTTTATAGTCCTATCTCCTCATACAACTATTTCGAGTCAAATCACTATAGAGATTATGCACATGAACATATTTTGTCATCTCAAGCCCAAAGACTCTACTCTTCTAGATTTTTGGATCAATCATAGGCACTTTTATTTAAGGTGAAATTCCAAATCAATGAATATCATATATATTATATTTCAAATGCTTGTACTCACACTCAATTTTGAGTTTGGAGCTAAAAGTTACAAATTTCAAAAGTTCACTACTTTTTCCCAATTCCTTGACTTTTTGCTAGTGCAATCAAGGCCAAAGACCTTCTTCCACCACTATTAGAAAAAAAACTAACAAGAATTTGAGAGATATTTATAATGGTAATTGTCAGTAATTATCTTAGCAACCTTTAACTCTATGATCTAATACTTTGGCCATCTTCTCCATTTATCCGAAAATGTCAACTTTTCATTTTTTGCACTTAATTATTTTTAGGTAGATCGTGCACAAAAGTGTATTTTCCAAATGGTGAAAAAATGGAAAAATTTCACTAGGACAAGGTTGTATAGATGATTGAAAATATGAGATGTTGTATAATAATTTTTTTTTCACATTTATTGGCTTAGATCACTTTTATTTCGAATCCAATTTCAAAACTGCCAAAAAGTGTTTTTGAATAGTGGATTTGATTCCATTTTTCCAATTCACTTAGATTCCTCTATAATACATCCACATATTTTTTTGGGTTTTATTGTGCCTTCCCATATTCCTTACTGTCCAAATTTCATCATCAATGAAGTCACTAATAGTTAGTATGATCTTGTCTCTTGGAAACTATATTTTAGCAATTTTGGGGAAATTGGTGCCAAACCTGCCAGCCTGACCTCGACTAAAATTTTATGGACATCTTCATTGCAGACTTGCACATAAAATTTCAACCCAATTTTCCTTCATATGCTCTAGCTATGCGGCCTAAAATTAGGTTTTGTTTATGCTAACCTGACATGCCACATGCCATGTGCTTATGTGGCCGGTGATGTGGAGTCTACTTGGATTCTATGTACCCTTGCATGGACCTTCCATGTCATCCTTTCCTACCCATGCATTCTACCTACATGGGGGTTGACATGTTTTGTTTTATTTTAATACCTTTGTGACCTTTGGTATTTTTGTAGTTTGCGTGTATGTGTGTGTGTTTGTGTTGGGCCCTTCGTTTTTAAGAACTAGTTTTGCGGAGTAGTCCTTATCTTCTGCATGATAATAAAACAATGGAAGCATTTAATAAAATTTTAGAGATGGGGCTGACTAAAGTTTGTTTCAAAAATCAAGATGATTAGGATGAGTGGGTTCCAACTGTGTTATGGGAATATCATATTAATGTGAAGCGATTTAACAAGTATACCCCATTTCAATTGGTATATGGTCAAGAAGCAGTTATGCTAGTTGGGTTCCTTACTCCAAGTCTATTCATTGTGTAAGATACCAAGATGACCGAGGATGAATCCATTACTGTGCAGGTAGAGGAACTGTTGGAACTTGAGGAAGCTAGATTTTTAATAGATTTTCATCAGACTGTGGAGAAATCCTGACAAAAGGCTTGGCACAATCATCATATAAAGAGTAAATCATTTTCACAGGGTGATCTTGTGATCCTATATGAAAAAAAGTATCATAAACATCTGGGCAAACTCCAAATGCACTGGCTTGGTCCTTTTATAGTTGTAGAAATCAGTGAATTTGGAGCTATCAAATTAGTGCAACTCGATGGAATTCTTCGACTTGTATGGGTGAATGACGCACACCTAAATCCCTACATGTCTATTGTATAATTGTAGTTTCATTACACTCTTGGTTCCGAGAGTGTGTTAGTACGTATAATTTCCATTTCTATATCCTTTTTACTTTCTGTCAATACATGGTGACATCTTTTGTGTTTACGTGTCTTAGTGCTTTGTTGTCCTGTCCAAGTCATCTAGCTTGGATATTCACTTTGTGGTCAGGGAGGTCATAGTCACATCCTCTCATACTTAATGTTGCGACAATTCAATTTTTTTTCCCTTGTGTCATCACGTGGGTCGTCCAAAGCCGTTAGTACCTTTTTACCCATCATTACATCTTTGTTTTCCCCGTCACTTAAATTTTAACAATTGTCCACACTTTTCTGGTTAACCGCTCGCCTATTTAGTACTTTTCTGAGTTACTCCAATGCCTTGTTACCAACTTTTCGGTTATGCATTTAGTTACCCAAATCATGTCATGGATTATATTGAGTCGACATTCATGCCTA
Organism: Picea engelmannii; assembly: GCA_009831015.1. Classification (NCBI taxonomy): domain Eukaryota; kingdom Viridiplantae; phylum Streptophyta; class Pinopsida; order Pinales; family Pinaceae; genus Picea; species Picea engelmannii. The sequence goes on from ML795743.1 coordinate 47,000, forward strand.
CTTCTGTCATCTTTTAGTCTGCGACCTATGGATTTGACGTCACTTTATGTGTATGGACTATAAACTTTCATTTGAATGAAGGGCCTAATAGTTTGTTTATGTGTGTGTGTGTATTATGTGGGGATTTCTAACATTACCATGTACTATTTTATAAGTGGTTGGATTGTTATCTCTTGAGAGAATAGTGAAATATTACATTATCTCCTCATGGATGGACATTCCAACTAGAGATGTAAGCTAGAATTTATTTAAGAAACAAAGTATAATGGATGAACTTTTAGTAGTTTTAAGGGAAATACAATCAAGGATTCTTGTAGTGGTTAATTGCTATGTTTATTTTGCAATGATACAACTATGGAATGAAAACATCAAATTTTCTTCATTTGAACAACAACATGTGCGATTACCAAAAACATAAAGTCTCAAGTTTTAGGCATCTAACCACTCATATACATAATTTTGTTTCTTGACCCACGTGGGAGCTTTCTCAACCTATTTTTCAACTTGAGAGAGCCAGTTACAATTATTCATTTGAATTGTACTTTTATAGCATTTTTAATCCATAGGAAAGGTAATCAACAAATGATCAGGTGGAATTAATTCCTTATTTTATTAGTGAATTGATGTTATGTTATGAAGTGGACCAATTAAATGTCTTGTCCCATGTATGAAGTAATTCATGTCTTATCATATTTCATTATTTTATGTTTCAACACTACTATTTCAAAATAGCATTTCTATCATTCCATTAAATACATATGCCTCTAGTATATATGAATATAAAAATATATACCTATTAGGATACACGTGAATGTAGATAAGCGTGGAATACAATTTATTAATATAATACACGTATACATGATATCAACCTTTGAATTCATCTTCCAAGAGGTCTCTTGGAATCTCTATGAAAGTTCTTATTCACTTGAATTTTCATATTCCTTATCAAGTGAAGAATACCATAACCCTAATGGATCATGTTTCCAACATTCCCCCCCTTAATACGAAGGGGTGTTTGTCAGTCCAAGCAAAGAGATAAAATATGGAAGTGGATAGTTTCCATTGATTAAATGTGCTCTATGAATTTGATGGTTTTTGGATGACCACAAACCAAATGGACAATAGAAGATGATGTCTTCTACTAAATGGTGTTTTAAGGAAGACCAAAAACTCTGGAACTTGGATCTAAGGATCAATGGTTCCTGAAAAATTTCCTAATTTAGCTAGAAGTTGATGTATTCTACTAATTGGAAGTGCTTTCAAATGGTGGTTTAAATATGACCACAAATTGTTGTCTATCAGAATTTGTAAAGATTACACTAGATGGTGGTTTAAGGAAGACCACAAACCAAATGGTGCTGGTGGCTCCGACTCTGGATTATTTGTTCCTGCTCGATTGACAAAACTTCAAAACTTGAAGCCTGATTGTAGATCACTGATATTAACCCCCTTGTCAGGAAAATTGTGAGAAGATGAAAAGATTTACACTGTAATATATGTGAATACTAGAGAATGAATTATTCTTATTCTCCCTTGAATGATAAGAATATCAATTATCATTTCCCCGTTGATGTTTCCTTTTAAAGGGTTTTATCACGTAATTAATTGTTTTCTTTGTGTGATTGTTGCGCCTATCTTTTGTTAATTTTTTTCATTGAATCTATTTGCATTTATGCTTCCGCTACACAACAAGTGGTATCAGAGCATGGGAGCTGAGCAGATATGCTTAGTTCAAGAGAGACATTGGGTAATATCTGGCGTGTGAGGGCGAGTTCCTACTGAACCTGTGCATGGAGATTTGATCTGAGCACTGAAAGAGGAAAAATTCATTGCAGGGGGTGATATTTTTTGGCTTATCGCTCTCTGATCCTTGCTGGAGGGGAAATAATTGGTCTCAAACTTATGATCTGAACAATTTCAGAGATCATCGTTTCCTTTGCCTTTCGGGAGGGGCAATAACTAGGGAAATTTCAAAGATCATTGCTCCCTCTACCTTTCGGGAGGGGTGATAACTGGGGATCATCACTCCATGTGCTGTGCAACATGAGTGATAATCGTTTTTCATCGTTGGTGTGTCCTTATGGAGGGCGCGATAACCATGGAATGTGGAAATAAGTATGAACATATATTTCTTGTTTCATTATGCACATGAAGAATCGCCTTGGTAAATAAATGGGAGGATCATCTTGGTAAATTAATTAATTGTTTAATAGGTGGACATTTTTTAGTAAAAGGTATTAAGCCATATATATTTTTATTTTACTTAAAAAATTTTAATTGAATATTTTGGTGGTCAACCTTGAACTATAAGAGTGTTCCTCCATATTCAAAAACTTAGTTTTATAAGCTTGGTTTGGGCGTTTGCATTTGTGTTAATGGAAAAAGTACATAGTTCAAAGTTTGAGGTGGAGAAATTGAACGGGAAAAATAACTTTGAGCTATGGAGGCTCAAGATGCGGGATCTTCTTGTGCAACAAAGATTGTAAAAGGCATTGGTAGGAAGGTCAAAGAAACCCACAGATATGTTGAACGAGGATAGGGAATATCTGGATGCAAGAGCTCTTAGTACCATTTGTCTGTGTCTAGCAGATGATGTTCTGTTTAATATTGCAGGAGAGGTAACAAAAATAGGCTTATGAAGCAAGATGGAAAGCCTTTATATGATGAAATCCTTAACAAACAAAATCTACCTAAAAAGGCAGTTATACAGTTTGTGAATGAAAGAAGGTACACAAATTGTTGACCATTTAATTGCTTTCAATACCCTTACATGTCAACTGACTAGTATATATGTAAAATTTGAAGATGAAGATAAGGAAATTACACTATTGTGTTCATTGCCTAAGTATTGAGATCATTTAGTCACCTCTATTAGCTTTAGCTTGATACATGTCCTTGATTATGATAATGTTGTGGGAGATTTGTTGATTGAGGAGATGAGGAGAAAATCCATTCAAGAAACCTCAACATCAGAAGAAATGGTGGCTAGAGGTCGATCTAAAGAAAGAGGGAAGAATTTGAGAGGTACATCAAGATCTAAGTCAAAATGCAAGAAGGGTAAGCTAAAATGTTGGTACTGTGGAAAATCAGGGCATCTCAAGAATGATTGCTAGAAAAGACAACAGGCATCCAAAGAGGATTCCACAGAGGAAACAAATTCAATTGAAACAAGTTTAAGTATGATTGATGAAGTATTATCTATTTGTAATGTTTCACAACATCATAAAAAATAGTTTTTAGACTCTGGTGCATCCAATCATATGTGTCTTGATGGAAATTGTTTCTCAACTTACCAATATATTGATGACGGTGTTGTTTTTATGGGAAATGATATTTCTTGTAAAATTGTTGGGATTGGTAGAATTCGGGTTAAAATGTATGATGGTACTGTAAGAACATTAACATATGTGAGGCATGTACCCAAAATTAGAAATAACTTAATATATTTGGGAGTTCTAGATTCTGGTGGTTATAAATGTACGGTTCAAGGTGGAGCACTAAAGGTGTTCAAAGGCATCTTAGTAGTTATGAAGCCTAAAAAGATTGAGAATTTTTATTAGCTTGAAGGAAGTACTGAAATAAGTAAGGCAACATTAGTCTCTGAAGGTGCAAGTGAATCTACTTATTTATGGAATCAATGCTTGGGTCATATGAGCGAGAAATGGATTAAGGTACTAGTAGACCATAAGTTACTTCCAAGCTTAAAATCTATGAATTTGAATTTCTGCAAGCATTGTATTTATGGAAAACAATGTAGAAAAAAGTTTAAAACATGAAGACATATTAGTAAATGTATCCTTAACTGTATTCATTCAAATGTTTGGGACCATATCCTAAAGTTTATTTTGGAGGATCGTCATATTTTGTAACATTTATAGATGATTACTCTAGAAAGGTGTGGATCTATATATTAAAAAGAAAAGATGATGTATTTAATGCTTTTAATCAATTTAGAGATTTGGTTGAAAATAGTACTGACAAGTCAATCAAATGTTTGAGAGTAGATAATGGAAGTAAGTTCACATCTAAGGAATTTGAAAATTACTGCAAGGAAGATGGGATTGAAAGACATAAAACCATGGTGTATACCCCTCAACAAAATGGTGTTGTTGAACGCATGAATAAGACTCTTCTAGAAAGAGAAAGGAGCATGCTCAATAATGCCAAATTGCAGCAGGAATTGTGGGAAGAAGCAATTATTACAACATGATATCTGGTAAATTGGTCACCATCAACTACAATAAACTGTAGGATTCTAGAAGAGGTATGGATATGTCACCCTTGTGATTATTCAAATCTTAAATTTTTTGGTTGTGAGGCCTATGCTATTATTCCTAAGGATCAACGTTATAAGTTCGATCCCAAATAAAAAAGGCTTATCTTTGTTGGCTATAGTGATGGAGTCAAGGGATACAAATTGTGGGATCCTTTTACCCACAAAATCACCATTAACAAAGATGTCATATTTGATGAATTGTCACTCATAAAATTAGATGTGTTAGATGTTGAAATGAAATAGGTAGAGGTACCAAAAAATCAACAAATTTAGTTGGAGACTCAATCATCTACGGGAGAGGAGGAGCATGGAGATGTTCATGAAGAAGCTACTACAAAAGAAGACGAGGATGTAAAAAATAACCAGGAAAATGTGGATATGCCACAACCATCTCTAAGGAGATCTACACAGTTCATGAATCCTTTTTAAGATATGACGATTATGTTTCATCTATAGATTTGATTTCTAATGAGTGGGAACCTATTTGTTATCAAGAAGCGATGGAGGTCTATGAAAGTGATAAATGAAAAGTAGCAATGAAAGAAGAAATGGATGCCTTGGAAAATAATAAAACATGGGACTTGGTAGAACTCCCAAAGGATAGGAAGTTTGTTGGTTGTAAGCAAGTTTACAAATTGAAGAAAGGTGTTGATGATAAAGTTGAAAATTACAAAGCAAGACTACTAGCAAAAGAGTATTCTCAAAAGGAATGTATTGATTTCCATGAAAAATTTTCACTAGTTGTTAAGCTTGTTTCAATTAGTGTTGTGTTAACACTAGTTGCTTTACTTGATGTTGAGTTAGAACAACTAGATGTTAAAACAACATTTTTACATGGAGATTTGGATGAGGAAACATATACGGAAAAACCAGAAGGGTTTGTTCAGGATCACAATAAAAGGTTTGTTTGCAAACTTAAGAAGTCATTGTATGGCCTGAAGCAGTCTCACAGGAAATGGTATAAGAAGTTTGATTCTTTCCTGGTGAGCCAAAATTTTACAAGAAGTGAGTATGATCATTGTGTTTACTTTAAAAAGTTGGAAAATGACATATTCATTATTTTGGTGTTATATGTTGATGATATGGTTGTAGCAAGCAAAATCATGGTTGAAATCAACATGTTAAAGGCTTAGTTGGCTAGGACATTTGATATGAAGGATCTAGGAGAAACAAAACAAATATTGGGCATGGAGATACACATATACAGGAGAAATGGTAAGCTGTGGTTATCACAACAGAAGTATGTGGAGAAAATACTTTTGAGGTTCGGAATGAATAATGTGAAACCAATAAAAATCCCTATGGCTTCGCATTTCAAGTTTTCTTCAAGTTTATGTTCTAGTAATGATGAATAAAATGAGTGTATGTCTCGTGTATCATATGCTAATTCAATAGGAAGTTTTATGTATGCGATGGTAAGTAATAGGCCATATTTTTCACATGCAGTTGGTGTTGTTAGTAGATACATGGAAAATCTAGGTAAAGACCATTGGGCAAAAGTGAAATGGGTGCTTTGGAACAAGTAATTATTATATCACCTATAATGGTTGAAGTGATTTAGTCTATGGTTATGTCAATTCATATTTTTCATGTAACTTGGACAAAAGAAGATCCACTTCATGATATGTCTTTACTCTTGCAGGAGGACTTATTAGTTGGATGTCAAAGATTAAAACCATTTTTTCTTTATCCACTATGGAGGCATAATATATAGCTGCTTCACATGCTTGCAAGGATGCAATTTGGTTAAAAGGTTTGTTGGGTGAGTTTGGAAGGATGCGGGACAAGGAAAAACTATTATGTGATAGTCAAAGTGCTATTCATTTGGCTAAAAATCCATCTTATCACCGTAATACAAAGTATATTCCTATTAAATACCATTTTGCAAGACATGTTATTGATAAAGGTGGAGTGGCTCTAGAAAAGGTGATGAATAAATTTGGGCATGATATATCAGGTAAATTATTGTCAAGGTGGATATTGTTGAAACACCCAACTAATTTCCCACAGATTGGATATGGACAATTTTTTGGCTCCTATTATTCTACCTTCATTTGAAACAAATCAACCAAAAATAGAATATGGATAGGTGCTCATTAATGTGATCAATTTTATGTAACTGTTTGAAATATGCTATATATCTATGTAAGCCCATAGAGGTGTGGGATGTATGTGAGAGATTGTTGTAATCCTGTTTGGTTGTTGTAATTCTCCCTTGAACAATAAGAATACCAATTATCATTTCCCCGTGGATGTTTCCCTTTTAAATGGTTTTACCACGTAATTCATTGTGTTCTTTGTGTGATTACTGTTGTCTTTTGTTAATTTATGCCATTGAATCTATTTGCATTTCTGCTTCCGCTGCACAAAAATACATAGGGTTCCATGGCTTATATATTCTCATCATTACGGGTGCAGGAAAACGAAAACTCATATCACTTAAGAAAAACACAAGAAGAAAGTTTCAGGCTCTAATCCAGTGTTGAAGGTGTGAATCTAGTGCAACGAATTCATCAAATCTAATCATACTCATGGTGGGAGAGATAAACGCCTATGCAAGGATGAGGGAAAACTAATACAGACTAGTAATCTAGCACGCAGAGGGAATCAATTTCAACAATGGAAGACAATGAAAAAACCCTACAAGATGGGTAGAGCTTGTGTTTTAACAATGGAAAGTAATGCATAAACCCTAGAATATGGGTATAACTTAAGTTTCTACACACTGAAATGAAAATGAAAATGATCAAAGGAATAAACCAGAAAGAGGCATTTCTAGATGCTATGGACAACTACCATAGCTTAATTTAGGCCCTAATAGCTATAGGAGCTTTGATATTGTTAGGATGCACATGAATGTAGATAAAAGTGGAATGCATTTTATTAATATGATAGACGCATAAATACATGATCTTGACATCTAGATTCATCTTCACTTGAATTTTCATATTCCTATTCATTTGACTTTTCATATTCCTTTTCAACTCAATAATACCATAACCCTAATGGATTAGAATTCCAACACTACCAATAATATATACATGTTACAAGAAACTATATAACCAAACACATGTGCAAACAAGTTGTTAAAACCATTAAATAAAAATAGACAAATATGCATACATTTTGAATAATTAAGTAGATACTTATCAGACACATAAACTATACAAAGCTATTTTGAGTATGTTTATAGTGAAATTTGGTATATGATGTTTGATATTATATTTCCATGTTGTTGATTGTAGGATATTAGTTCAGTCTAGGTGTAACTATGGAATCCTTCCTCTTTATGCAATTGGTAAACACACTTTTTTTTTTTTTTGGATCTTGGCTCCAACCATTTTAATGTCATATGATCATGTTGTAATTGAAAAATATGGAATTGGAAATCCTTTAGCAATAAATTATCTCTTTGTCACTTTGTCTAATATCACAAAATAGTTCAATATCTCAAGATTTTGAGGAAGAAGCTACTACTTATCTGGTCCAATAAGAGGAAACAATGGGATGTTGTGTTTTTGTATATTCTTTTTGGTCATTATAATATGTAGAGCCAATATAACCACTCCAAGTTATAGTAATGGTTCAATCCCAAGAATGTGTAAGGCATATGGGAAATCAACACTCTGGTGGTTGTTTCAAACTCGAATGTGGATAAATAAAAAAAAGTTAATAACGGGATAAATAAAGAACTGCAATTTTTCTTCATTCCATTAATAGAGTAAAACTCATTATAGGTGTGGAAATAAAGATAAAGAGTTCAAGAGTCTTGTTATGTTCCTATTGAACTCTAAATAGTATGGTTTTAAAATTGTAGTATTTTGACTATTTTCTTTACTATGTCCAGGAATATAAAAAACCATACATAATTATTTGTACACATAGTATACAAATTAATTTCAAATATTTTCATTGTCAACATGTAAACAACAATTTCCAAGACTACATAATTTTCAAATGCAATTATTCAAACAACACCTAACAATTAAAAACACATAATAAGAAATTTCTGAGCAATAAATGAAGATGTACTTATTTGTTTTGAAGACTAAATACCAAACAATTGACTGGGACAAAGAAATTTTCCACCTAACTGTAGGTATTCCTCTATGGAAACCACCCCCTAGCCTGGCTATGAGACCACAAGGGTGAATAAGGAAAACTAAAGATTCTCTCAAGTTGTTTTTTAAATCCCCAAAAGCATGAAAGATCAACACAACAACCAATTGTCAAGTTATTTAATTGGGACATCTTTGGCACTCATAATAACTACCCTAGAAAACACATGCTCAAGGATTCTTCCTTCTCTTCTCAATTGTCCCTCATAAATTCTCCCGTTTGGTGCCTTTCAATGTGGGCATAAAAATGTCCAAACTATTGTCCATTTCTAGATTTAACTTCAGTATATTTTTTTCTTGTTTCTTGGGCAATTTATGATCAATGTTCTTCAAGGATTGTAAAGATGTCTCTCTAGTAAGTTTGGCCTTTTTTTTCTATATATTTCTTCTTTCTTGGCATCCTCTCTATGAATTTTTATCTTTCTTCTCCTCTTCTCATGGTTCTAATGGCCTCCTTTCATGGGATACTCAATCCCATAGTATGGAAGCCTTCTTTTTCAAAGATAAAGCTCTTTTTTTCTCTCCTCTATCTTCTTCAAAACACAACTCTCTCCTCCTATTCAAAATTTTCCTCCTTTTGCATGAGTGAAATATGGAAAGCAAGATTCCTAAACCATTTTTTTTTTTATTTTTATTTTTAATTATGTGGGGGACAAATTTACTAGAATGTAGGAGATGATTGCCTAGATTTAGGAGTTAGTTTCATCCACTTCTCTTATCTCTAATTTAGACTATAGGCTAGGCAAAACATCATAAAAGAGTGAAGGTTATAATAATGAAAATATGGGTAGAAAAGGAGACATAAGTATCTATACATAGAAAAATTCCCTTAGATCTCCTCACCTTTCCCCTCTTGTAGTAACATAGCCCCTTTAGGTGCTCATGCTCAATTAGTCTTGGTTCTTTTATTAAGTGAAAAATAACAATGTTTACAAGTATTCAAAATCACCATGGCATTTCTACCTCATGGTGTGAATAAGGCATAGTAAGAAAACTATCTATGAAAAAACATTTAAACATATTTAAATTCAAATTATTTTAGAGGGTCAAACTGGGACATTACATGCTTTGATTCTTATTGTGCCCATCGAATTATCTACATGGTAAATTTATTGATGTCTACATGAGGGTATATCCCTCTTTTCCACTACCCATATTCATTTTGGAGAGCCCAAGTTGTATATATTTAACATGATCCACACCCTTCGAAGTGGTATATCACCTAGACATGTGAGACACATCTAGTGCATTTGAATATTGATAACTTATTTCCAATACTAGGTTTAGGAGATACAAAGTGGTATGCTAATACCACTCTACAAATTACCCACTTTAGAGGTCTCATCCTTATTTTAAATGGTATGCTAATACCACTCTACAATTTACCCACTTTAGAGGTCTCATCCTTATTTTAAAAAGTAATACTTGTGGGCTTCGAAGTGGTATAGTGATACTGATCCATTGCCTTCCACCTAGATCCCCTAGCCACAACTTGTTTGGTTTCTCTCAAATTACTCAAATTAATGCTTTGCTGCAATTCCAACTTAACTATCACAATGTCTAGGTATGACCTCCCAACTTAAACCACTTTTGTAATTCATTCTTTTACACTCCAAACTAGATTTTGACCCCATTACTAGCAATTTTGAACTTCTATAACTATCAAAATTTGGGTAATTTTATTGATTTTCACAATTTGCCCATTTTCCATGAACCTCATGAATTTACATTTATTTTGCTTTCATACCTACCCTTATGCTTTATTATTAATCCAACCTGGAATTTTTTTAAGACATTTGTCCATACCTAGATGTTCATGCCATTTTCCCCCAATTTCTTCATTGGCATTTTATATCAAGCACTTAGTGTGCAACTATAATTTTATTATGAATAATGAAGTTTCTCTCCCCATTATAGCCTAGTGTTGTAATATTCACATTGATACCACTCTATAATGTACCTGACCTCCTCTATATTATTTTCGAAGGGAAGGGGTACTCTTAAAATTACCAATTGCTCCATTCATGCATTCTAAGGTAGAACTGATTCATGGAGTGATAACTAATTTCAATTATGATCAATAATAATATGCATTTTCTATCCAAATTAATTCTTGTGATATGCACATATATATTCAAATGGTCTTATAATGCATCCCAAATTGAATTGAAGCTTATTAATTTTCCAAATTACTCGTTATCATCAATTAAATCATAATATAAGTGAATAACAAATATGATGAACAACCATAACAAGAGTAATACTCATGTTATCTAGAATTTTTCCACCAACTTGCTGCAAATGAAGAGTGTTCCACCCAACCATACACACTCTATCACAAAGGCCACCCTCGACTCAGGGATTTGAATCCATAAGGGTGGAATCCTATTAGGTGGCCCTAATATATCTCACTCAACCCAATTCTAGATCTCTCTAGAACAAAAATCCTATTTCAACCAACCACACTCCTCCCTCTCAACTTTCACAACACAAGGAAATAAATCACCTTCACTATCACATAGTCTCTTTGGAAATCTCCTTTCCCTCTAGTGCTCTAGTGCAGGAAAGGGAATATCTAGTGTTGGGAACAAAGGATTTTATCTATGAACAATGACTTCCTTTCTGTTCAATGTTCACCCATAACCCTCGTCATGTTTTTCTCATGTTAATAGCTTAAAATATCCACATGTAGGCTCTAATACCAAGGTATGGTAGCATAGTAGAATGAACCAAGATAATAATGGATAGGGGAAGAATCTTGCATGCTTAAAATCATAGATAATATATTGCATGCTAAGAAGAGATCACGTGCCAAAACAATAAGTCCTCATATCTTTCTCATGGACAACTATTTCCCAAGGTTGGTAAATAATTAATGAGCATAGATAAAGGTTATAGAACTTAGGACAAAGGGTGCGAAACAATAAAGTATTCTTATTTTTTCTTATATCCTAGCTCCCTTTATTCCGCTCTCATGGACCCATATCCCCCTTTATCTCCTTCTTCACTTGCAACCTTGTAGTGGTCTTTATATTGTATTTGTAATGCTCATGTTTACAAACCCAAAATACACCACGATCATGGTTACTCGTCTAGTGAATAATCAATCCTCAATTTCATGGTTCCACCTAGATCACCAATATCTAGAATCATAGCTAATTAATCATTACATACACTTTTATAATCTAGGGGTTAAAACTGAGGTATTACAAAAATTACCGCAAATTCTCTTCCCATGATCTATTGTAAATCAAAATGTCATCTAGATAAACAATGACACATTTCTAAAAAAAAGGTCAAATAACATCATCCATATGCATAATGAAAGTAGAAAGTGAATTTGTTAGAATAAAATGCATGACTGACTATTTAAACAAATATTTGTTGGTTTTGAAAGAAAATTTTAAAACATGTAAGTATTCTACATGGATTTGATGGTACCCTGACTTGAGATCAAGCTTAGTAAGGAGCTTAGAATCCTTTAAACAATCAAGTAAATTATATATATAGGAAGATGATGCATATTATTTCCTTAAATCTTATTGAGATCCTTGCAGTCAGTGCACATATACCATATCCCATATTTATTAGGAACCAAGACAACTAGACTTACACAAGGAGATGAACTAGGCTAAATGTACCCTTTGTCAATTAATTCTTTAAATTTTCTATGCATTTTGTCATTCTCTAAAACATACCTTTTGTGAATAGATGCATTGGGTAATAAAGAACTTGGAACAAGATCTATGGACTATTTTACTTGGAAATGTAGTGGCACTCTAGCTAGATCTTTGAATACATATGTATATTCTTTGAGTACTCCATCAGTTTGTTGCTATTGTAATCAAGAGTGGTGGTTAGTGGAGATTCAACTTGTTTTTATAATATTCTTAGAATGTTGAGGTTTAATCATAAACAACATGAATGTTTGAGGATGCTTGATCAACGGTCTAGTTTGTTTGGATAAAAACCAATGAGACTGTAGAATTGGGTCGACATTCAAGAAAATCATGCCACTAATGATTGATATTGATAATCACATTCTATGTTCGATATTTTAACCACCATGTCTATGCTAAAACTAGGTTTTCCAAATATTACTCAACCATTCAGAACAATACTACATCACAAAGCACTTTAACCTTAAAAGGATTTATAAAGTAGGCAATATTACACTCCCAAGTGATTCTAGGTTCTACTCCTTTCATCTAACCAATGTTTTAAGGATACCGATGTGGATTTTCAATATGACCCATTTTCTTCATAATGTCCTTAGAGACAAATTTCTTTTGGCCATCATTTCCCATAATTAGATGTAATGGGTTACCTTTCACTTCTATTTGTAAATGTAATATGACTCTTTCTCTTTTGTCTTCATCAACAATGATTGATTTTGTAAGGGTTGTTGAGGATGATGCAAGTAGATCCAATGATTGAACATTAGATTTCATGATATATTACCTCTTTCGTCTTTCATCCTTCTATAATTATGAAGCCAAATCTATGTCAAAGGAAATATTTTTTCCTAAGAATATCTTTGATGCATTGAATTCAAATGCATCATACCAAGCCGAACTATGGTAATCACACCATTTTTCTATAGGAGGTCCGTTGTTGCATTTTCATTGAAAATTACCTTTCTTGAAAGTATTATTTCCATTTTCTCCTTTTTGTTGATTGGCGAAATAATTTGGTCAGCGTTTCACAATGCAATATGATAGAAATACTCTATTCAATTTATTCAGTCATAAGAGAGATTATTATACAAGATGTATTCTCCTACAATATAGGAGATTGTAGTTATCCCTCCCTATACTCACTCAATTGACGCTAATCTAAGGTGAGTTGTTATCACAATTCATATAATCACACACAAACACTAATATAACTCATTTTAATATAGAATAATACTAACTTGAATTGATACAACTATGTTGTACTAACCTAAGATTATTTACAACATTTTCCTTTGGTAAAAACATAGTCCAAAGGGAAAGGAATAAATGCTTGTGAGAATTGGGACAAAATATAGTGAGAAAATAACATTCATGGATGGGAACACATTTCCAATCCAACAAAATGCAATGGTGAGAACATATTGCCACTTTTGAATTTTTATGACCAGGGATATGGACACACACATTATCTGAGATTTTATAATCAAATGTGGATAAGTACAAGCACTCTATCCAATGAAAGTATGACATAGAATTCCACCTCTCTTATATTCTTCTCCTTTTTTTGGGTGGGATGCATTGAGCATGTACAAATCAAAACAATGAGACTAGGTCCTCACTATTTCTTTAGTGGGTGTTGTCCACCTTACTGACCAATGTATGTAGCTAGTACAATTTATCACCGCCACTTGATCATCTATAGATTGATTACCACTATGCCCAATGGAAATGATCTTAGATTTAGTTGGTTTGGCATTGTTTTCTATGAATCATATGTAGTTGGACTACATCATCATTGCCATTAATGAATATAACTCTTCAACTATGTAGTATTTTTATTTATTTGTTTTACCACTATAGTAGACAACCAATATTAGAGTTAGTAACAAAATTGAGATTGTGTTTGACGTCCTTCCTCTATTTTCTAGTCCAGCCTCATTTGTGACTTAGCTCGACTATCTAGGTCAAACTACATGTCTTTTTTATGAAAAAAACCCCCCCTCGGCATCGACATACAAATTAAGTTCGATGTTAGGTTCCCTAAAAATATGTCCTTATACAAGAATTTTTTTCTTTGACTAATAAGTCAAATTCCAAATAATTTATTCATATTTTAGACTACAAATTTGTTTTACTAACAAATTGCTGACACCAACTATTTATCAAATAACCACATTACTAGTAATACTATAGACTTGAGGACTATTTAACAATAAACTTGAAAAAATACTATATAAAAAAATAAACTAATCACTTAGACCCATCTAATATTACAAACCATGTACACCAAACTATAACCAAAAGCTATATTTGATAACATGTATAAAAATACTCAAGTTTGGCAGATGACAACGCTCCCATGGATGATAAATTCCTTGAGAAAATAATCTTTCACCCAATCATAGATTCATGCATAAAAAACAATGATATAATTTCCATGAGATCTAGATTTTTATTCTTGGGAAAATAGTATGTGCAAGCATCACACACATGGAAACACTTCATAGATGTGAAATCTCAAGCCACCATGTATCCACCTTGCAATAACAATCACAACCTTGAAAAACAACTCATTTGAAATTCATGATTGAATGCACAAGTAGCTAAATGATAATACCACTCTCTTACTAAGCACTAGTTTGAATGCTTAGTAGGAGTTTGAGTTGTTTTCAAAATTTCCAATGCATTAACAGTGTGTGGCCATTGTGAACACACCTTTCCAATGCCAACACTAACACTATCACATCGATCATTAACAATCAATTTATGCAACAATAGGTTAGTAGGTAAAGACAACCTTTACATTTTTGAGAACTTGTAGGATAGTTCCAACTAGGTTGATCAAAGATCCACCATGCCACTCTTCGTTATGAATTGACCTCACATAGATTGTTCTCTAATTTTCCTTCAAAAATATTATCCAATTATATCATTGTGCCTTTCTTCTTCACAATCACCCACATATCCTTCATTTTTTCAGATTACTAGTCTCTCAGATGTGCTCCTCCACACAATGCTTGACACCTTAACAATCGTCTCACTTTTGAAATATTCTAAATAAGATGAACCACTATAATATGAACTTGATCTCCTTTTGTAGCACTTGGAAGCCACACAACACCTCTCAAATCTTTATATGGGAACAATCCCACTAACAACAAGTCCACTTAACTTAAAATTGATCAATAACACACAAGAATTGTCATGGAAAATGGGCAATTCTTTCATGGCCTCACATAGTTGGTTACTCATGCTCAGTTTGGTATTGAAAACTGATGTTGTATATAAATGTCCCCAATCTCAAGTTAACATTCTTCATTTGGTCACATCACCTACAATCCTTACCTCACACTAATGAGTAGATCACTCTAATGGTTACCACAACAACTCTATCATATCAACTAATATCTGAACATGCAAACATACATAGAAACTACAACATATATTTATCCCACCCTACAAAAATTTACTCTCTCCTACTCTATCTTAGGAGTATTACATTTTAGAATCTCATCTCGCTAGGCTTTCCAGTGAGGGAGTCAAGCCCAATCTTGTTTTGATACCATATGAAATAATTTGGTAAAAGTTTCACAATGAAAAATGATGGAAATACTCAGTTTGTTCAATTTATTCATTCATAAGAGAAATATTTATACAATATGATTTCTCCTATAATATATGATATTGTAGTTATCCCTTTGTATTCTCACTCAATTGATCCTAATATAAGGCGAGTTGTTATCAGAACGCACGTACTCGCACACAAAAACTGATATAAATCATTCTAATCTATAATAATACTAACTTATATTAATACAACTATGTTGTACTAACCTAAGATTAATTCTAATAGTTAGTCTATGAAGTAGACTATTTTGTCTTGTTATGGATAACAATCAACTAAGTTTTCTTGTCAAAATTCAACCAATAATTTTGGTCAATAAATGTCCTTTCCCTTTGAATTTCATCTCAAGTTTGATAGCATAGTATAAATATTCTGCAAGAGTGTCAATAGTAATAAATTACATGTATTGTTGTGCATAAGGAGATAATCCACTAATATACTCGCAAATAATTAACTTTTCTTCCTCTTCTTCCTCTCTAATTCCAAGTTAATCCATTAGTCAATGGAATTTGTCAACATTACTTTGTGTATTTTGATTTTTCCATTTCTTATACTTATTTTCCGTATACTTGGATGGATCGAGTTCTTTCCTAACATGGTTGAACTAAATTTCTTCCACTTGTCAATGGGGTCTGTTAACTCCTCATGATTAGTCGAAATATTTTACCATCATCAATGTACAAAATTCAATGTTTTCAAGGATGCTATGGTGTTCATCTAGACTTCCTAAGTATTATTGAGAGAAAATTAGGGCTCTAGTTGTTTTATCGAATTGTATATTGCTTCTATGTCAACCTTTCCTTCTAGATTAAGAATGTATAGACTCGTTTGAACCTTGAAGGGGATAACCTTGTCAAAGGTAGTTCCTGTTGGGTTTCTAGTCTAAGTAGAACTTGTGGTGTTGGTAAATTGAGTAAGGATTTCATTGAAATGATCATGCATCTCCTCTCTACCGAAAAATCACTCATTTTACAAGTTGTTCAGTCTTATTAAAAGTGTTCTTGTTTTTACTTTCATCTTTCATCTTAGGTCTATGGTTTTTAGCAAATATATACTAAGAAGTTGAAGACAAGGGAAAGCTAAATAATTGCTTCTTCTATTGTATCTAAACAAACACATGGTTTCTAAATACATAGTGTTGGCATGTTTACAAGAAGAGCATGCTTGTCATTGATGGAAAGAACATCAGCAATGATGGCATGTCTATAGGCAAGAAAAACAACAATGATAGCATGCTTACATATATTGATGGCAAGAACAACAACGACGAAGGTATGGTTACAGGAAAGAATAGTAGTGACATTGGCAGGTTTACAGTTGGGAGACAGCAATGGAAAACATGCAGGCAAGGCAGATCAACAATGATGATGGCATAGCAATATCAGAAGCGTAAACTCCATTTCAGAGTTTCAGATACCGGGAGTTGGAGGAGTCAAGAGTCGAGACTCTTCATCACAGGAGTCTCGAAGTTGAAAAATGTGAAACACCGAAATCCTGAAACAGGCACATCAACAAAGACTCCATTTCAGAGTTTCACAGACTGGGAAATCAAAGGTGAAGTGTAAACTCCATTTCGGAGTTTCAGATACTGGGAGTTGGAGGAGTCAAGAGTTGAGACTCTTCATCACAAGAGTCCCGAAGTTGCAAAATGCGAAACGCTGAAATCCTGAAATAGGCACAACAAAGGCTCATGAATTTGTGAAATGATCCTGGCCGTTGAAGCCAAAGGACACATGGTGAAAGATTGGAATTTCGCTAACTTAAATGTCAAAGGAAGGAGAGCTCTAACCTCTCTAACTCGCGATATGTGAAATCGTGAAATAATCCTAGCTGTCGGATCGAGGATTGATTTGGACCGTTGATCAGACATGACGAAGGCCCGTGAAGTTTCAAAATAATGATAAGATCTGGACCGTTGGGTCCATAAGACACGTGGTGAAAGATCGTCATTTCACTGACTGGAAAGTCAAAGGAATGAGGTTCCCTAACCTCTCAAACTCGTGATATGAAAAATCGTGAAACGTTGAAATACCTTCAGATCATTTCGGGGTTCGTGAATGGAGTGTCGAAAAACTTCATCACAAAAATGACGAAACACCAAAATGCGTTTTCAAATAAGGCTGTGGTCACAGCCAGTGGTCAAATATGTGGAATATGGAGGAAGGAGCTAGTGCAACCAAGCTCCATTTCGGTGATTTCAACTTGGAGTGTCGAGACCCTTCATCATAGGAATGTCGAAATGTGAAATTTCGAAAGCGCTTTATGGATATGCGCTTGGTCACCGCTGGTGGTCACACCGTCGAAGAGCTGTAGAGAAGAGCTCGAAGAGACAAGCTCCATTTCAGAGTTTGGCACATGGAGAGTCAAGATGACTCTTCACAGAATCTCCGAAACGCGAAATGCGAAATGCGTGTTCAAAATTGGCCCCTGGTCATAACGTATTGTCACATCGACGAAGGCTCAAGGGAGGAGCTAGCACGAAGCTAATCTCCATTTTAGAGATCACGACTTGGAGAGTTAAGATGCCTCACAAAACAGGAATGCCGAAATGCCGAAATATCGAAATGCGAAATGGCGAAATCAACGTGAGACCCTGTGCTTGTAATCTAATGGTGTTGGATACTTGGAAATTTGATCGAAGGGCTACTATTTCTCTTCATGATTAATTGTTCAGTTACAATTCAGTTAGCAGAACCAAATCATGGTTCTTAGACGGTTGGTGTTTCAGTTGCTGAAGCGTTGTTCTAGGGATTTGAGGGGTAACTGAAGGGGTTGTAGTGTATAAAAGAAACATGCAGTGACTGTGTGTGGTTGGTTGTTCTGAATGAAAAATGAGTTGAACTGTAAAGAAGGGAAAATTACAGTATGCATAGTGTGAGACCAACAACATGCACAGAGTGAGATAAAACTCAAAGATGAGTAACATATGAGGGATAGATAGAAGCGAGATGTCGTTTTCTTTTTTAGGCTCGAGTGAGTGAAGCAGAGCAAAAGTGGAGTGGCAGTGAACAACCCAATGAGAAGAACCGTGGCACATTGAAGAGCATGCAGAAGCATTTGTGCATATAGCATGCACAAGGTGCACAAAGACTATAAGAATGCAGAACAAAGAAGAGATGAGGGCTGTTGTTGAGAGTGGTTCAGGCATGTAGAAGGAGGTAGTGTGCAACAACTGAAATACACATAAGAGGAATGGTGCATTAAATGGACATGGTGCACAGAGCATAAAAGGTAGAAGAACAAAAAGTGCAAGGCATGTGTGAAGGAACACAGTGAGGCGGACAGAGCATGGCAGTGTAGCAGAACAGAGATGAGACTGGTAAGTCATTGACGCACATTACATCACTGTAATAAGTTTTAGTAGAAAATATTTATATCTCAGGGTGGTAGGGAGGTTCTAGGGAGGACTATTGTCCTCAGAGGTTCAAGTGGGTGCTTGAACATAGGGAGTTGTAGCTTCCATCTGGTTGTAGCCAGAGAAACCAGGGTGGCAGGGTGGTGCAAGGGAGACCTGTTATTCTCTATTATACAGGTTGGTTCCTGTGTGACTGGAAGTTGGTGCTGGAACACTTAGGGAGTTGGTGCTTCCTTATAGTGGGTGATAGAGAAACCAGGGAGTTGGTTCTTCGTTCTAGTGGGTGCTAGAGAAACCAGGGAGTTGGTGCTTCCTTCTAGTGGGTGCTAGAGAAACCAGGGAGTTGGTGCTAGAGAAAACATAGAGTTGGTGCTCTCAGCAAGTTGCAACTTGCAAAATAGAGGTTGTAGCCTCACAAGGAGTTGGAGCTCATATGTATGATAATATACAAAATGTAAAGATTACTTATCATACCAAGAAGAAGAGGTTTTAACCCTTTATGGGTTTCCTCAGGAAATATCTATCTCTGTATATTTCATATGTGTGACTGATGCCAAATGTTCTATTGCTTACCTCCCTGCATTATTTTGATTGTCATTAAGTTTTCTGCAAAGAGTTTAAAATAAGCATAATTGTTTAAGCACGATAACAATTGATTCACTCCCCCCTCTCAGTTTTCCAACAATTGGTATCAGAGTAGGTTCCTTTTATCTAAAGGTATATTTGTAAGATTAAACATGACAAGTGATGAAGGGACTTCAACCACTAAGCCTCCTCTATTTGATGGAACAAATTTTGCCTTCTGGAAGGTTAGAATGAGAACACAACTAATGGCCTTAGGTGCTGATGTTTGGGATGTAGTAGAGACTGGATACATAAAGCCTGTTGTGCTAGCTTCCAATGATGATAAGTTATAATTTAGGTTTAATGTTAAGGGAATGAATGCTATCTTGAATGGACTTACAGAAGCCGATTTTGTAAAGGTGATGCATCTTCAAACTGCCAAAGAAATGTGGGATAAACTTATTAGCAATTATGAAGGTAATGAGAAGGTAAAAGATGCTAAGCTTCAAACCTACAGAGTACAGTTTGAAAAGATATAGATGAAAGAATATGAAACCATTGGGAAGTATTTTCTGAGAGTTGAATAACTTGTGAATGCCATGAAGGGTATTGGTGAGAAGATTGAAGAATCAATTTTAGTTCAAAAGATTTTAAGATCTTTGCTTGATAAATTTAATCCAAAAGTCTCTGCAATAGAAGAACTAAATGATCTTAAAACTCTGTCCATTGATCAACTCCTAGGAACTTTAACTGCATATGAAATGAGAATCAAAAAAGATAAATCCATTACTAGAGAAGCATCTTTTAAAGTAGACAAGGATATTGATTCAGATTTAGATGATATTGAGGAAAAATTTGTGAGAAGGTTAAAGAAAGGATCAAGAAATTATCAAGGAAAGCTTCCCCTCAAATGTTTTAACTGTGGTAAGATAGGTCACTTTGCAAATAAGTGTCCACACAAGAAGGAGGACCAGAACTCTGAAGGTGAAGAGAAGTACAAATCCAAAATATTTGATAGAAAAAAAGTTTATGTGTAAACAATCATTACTCCTCAGAAGACACCGATAGTGAATCTTCCTGTGAAGATAAGGTAAATGAATTCATGCTTATGGACAAAGAGGATTATGATAATAAAAGCATAGGAAGTGATGATAATGATGAAGAAACTGTGGTTGATATGGAAGGAGAACTGATCAGTGCACAAGAAGAGATTGACAGACTCAGAATTAAGAACAGAAAGCAAAAACAATTGCTGATACAGTTTGAGAAAGACAGTAAAAAACCTGATGAAGACTTTGCCCTGCTAAAAGTGGAATTAGAAGAGGCAAATAAATTGAGGACATTATGAAACAATAGTTATCAGAAAAGAAGGCAAGATCTGTAGACCTGGAAGAAGAGGTAGTGAAAACAAGGAAAGAGTTGGAGAAGTTTCAATCCTTGTATCATCAAAATATGTCAAGTATCAAAGCCTCAAAAGGATTAGCCACCATTCTGAATCAACAAAGGAATCCAAAGCTGAAAATTGTTTTGGGTTATGAAGAGGGATCAAGTAGTGGTCAGCCAAGAAACAAAGAACCCATCAAATTTGTCAAATCTACAACCAATGACAAGAACAAACCTGCAGAAACAAAGGAAGACAATCAACCGCCTAGGAGGAGTAAAGAAAAAGGTGCCAGAACTGAATATGTAGAACAAAGAAATAATACTCTCCCTGCTCAAGGAAATCATCAGCATGGAAGAAATCGATTTGCTCAAAGAAGATAACCATTTTCCAGGTACAAAGATTTTTTCTATGAATATTGTTTCTACTGTTCTAACTTTGGTCACAAAGCTGTAAATTGTTCCTTAAGACTTAGACATGAGCAATTAAGATTTCCAAGGAATAAATATCTTCCACAACAAAGAATGATACAACCAAGTAACAAACCATCACAGATTGCAAATTGCTAAATTAATTCTAGAGACATGCAACTGAGGAGGTCAAGAAATAATAAACAGTCAATGAGTAGACAATGTTGCAACAATAACTTTGACCTATTGAACAATGAGATTGAATGCTATAACTGTCACAACTTTGGCCACAAAGATGCAAACTACCATATGAAGAATTACAAAGTCGATCCAAGGATAAAGTTCTTAGATATAAAGGCCAGCACATGGAAAAGGAAAGATAGTGAAAAAGGTGGTCTAGCACTTTCAACTCAAAAACAAAAGGCCTCTGGGAATATAGACAGTGGATGTTCCAAGCACATGACTGGAGACAAGGATAAGATTCTTTCAATAAGTAAAAGCAAAACAAGAAATGTGATCCTTGAAAATGATGAACCAGGTAAAATCAAGGATAGAGGGATGGTGAGTTTGAGTAATGTGAAAGGAGATGCCCAGTACGTTCTGCTTGTGGATGGTCTGAAACATAATTTGCTCAGTACAAGTGAAAAGTGTGACAGAGGCAGTGAAGAGGTGTTCATGTCCAAAGAGTGTAAGGTAAATGTAAACTCAAGACAAGTGGTGAATAAAGGCATGAGGACAATTAATGATGTTGATATTGAATCCTCCCCTGCAAGTAAAAAAGAAGACACAGATACAATAAAAGAATGTTCAGTTAGCATCTATCCCATGGAAGAAGCAGAAGAAGAATTATGTCATAAGATGGAAGCTGAAGTTTTGAAGGTTGAGAAGTCAAACACCCAAAGAAAGTTCTTAAACGACTCTATGACCATGGATAAGTTCTTGGATAGTTAGAGATCACCAAATGACAAATCTGGTATTGGATACAACAAGGAAGAAATCAGTACTCCTAAGAAACCTGATACAAGTCCTTCGTCTGTGAAAAAGAAAAGCAGGTATGAGAATGGTTGTAGCATTTTTTTCTTGTGATTGAATATGGTCATAAAAGCCTTGGATTGTATGCATCATGGAAGAAAAATGAAATTGTAGTAATAGAGATCGATGAGAATCAATGGGGAGAGCCAAGGGTTGTTTGAAAAGTACGAGCTACAATTACGCAGTGTGTCAGTAGGACATCAACATCTTCAACAACAACATTTTGTTTTACAAAATGATACACATGACATCCTGTAGAGATAACAAGAGGAAAGACCTTGTCAAGGAAAGCTAACCTTTTAGGAACAAAGGGGGAAAATAGTCAGAAGCAAAGAGATAATAGTGATAGGGGGAGTCATCCAGTTATGACAAGAAAAGGTTGATGAAGGAGTCCCAATAAGAGAGGTGAGAAATATTGAGTATTCTACAGAGGATACAGCGGATGCTGAAGATGAACATGTCCAAGAATCAGAAGGAGAAGACTATGGTTTAGATACAAATATTCTGCAGGACTCAAATAAGAAAATCCATCATGTCAGGGGGAGTTTGTGTTGGTTGAATATCTGATACCTCTTAAACATACTGCCACAGTTCAGGGGGGAGCATGTTTTCTTTGACATTGATGTCAAAGGGGGAGAAAAGGAGTGGTCTGGACCAGATGCTATAGATGCTACAGTTGGAGGTCCAAACAAATTAGCGCAACTGTTCAGGGTTGCCATCAATGCCAAAGGGGGAGATTGTTGGCATGTTTACAAGAAGAGCGTGCTTTTCATTGATGGAAAGAACAATAACAATGATGGCATGTCTACAGGCAAGAACAACAACAATGATAGCATGCTTACAGATATTGATGGCAAGAACAACAACGACGAAGGTATGGTTACAAGAAAGAATAGTAGCGACGTTGGAAGGTTTACAATTGGGAGACAACAATGGAAGACATGCAAGCAAGGAAGATCAAGAACAATGATGGCATGGCAAGATCAGAAGCATAAACTCCATTTCAGAGTTTCAGATACCAGGAGTTGGAGGAGTCAAGAGTCGAGACTCTTCATCACAGGAGTCCTGAAGTTGCGAAATGCGAAATGCCGAAATCCCAAAACAGGCACATCAACAAAGACTCAATTTCGGAGTTTCGCAGACTGGGAAATCAAAGGTGAAGTGTAAACTCCATTTCAGAGTTTCAGATACCGGGAGTTGGAGGAGTCAAGAGTCGAGACTCTTCATCATAGGAGTCTCGAAGTTGCGAAATGCGAAATGCCGAAATCCCGAAATAGGCACAACGAAGGATCGTGAATTTGTGAAATGATCCTGGCTATTGAAGCCAGAGGACACATGGTGAAAGATTTGAATTTCACTGACTGAAAGGTCAAAGGAAGGAGAGCTCTAACCTCTCTAACTCGCGATATGCGAAATCGCGAAATAATCCTATCCGTTAGATCAAGGATTGATCTGGACCGTTGACCAGACATAATGAAGGCCCGTGAAGTTTCAAAATCATGATAAGATCTAGACCGTTGGGTCCATAGGACATGTGGAAAAAGATCATCATTTTGATGACTGGAAATTCAAAGGAACGGGGTTCCCTAACCTCTCGAAATTGCGATATGCGAAATCATGAAACACCGAAATACCTTCAGATCATTTCGGGGTTCGTGACTGGAGTGTCGAAACACTTAATCACATAAATGCCTAAATGCCGAAATGCTTTTTCAAATAAGGCTGTGGTCACAACCAGTGATCACATCTGCGGAAGATGGAGGAAGGAGCTAGTGCAACCAAGCTCCATTTCAGTGATTGCGACTTGGAGTGTTGAGACCCTTCATCATAGGAATGCAGAAATGCAAAATTGTGAAAGTGCTTTATGGATAAGTGCTTGGTCACCGCCAGTGGTCACATCGTCAAAGAGCTGTAGAGAAGAGCTCAAAGAGACAAGCTCCATTTCAGAGTTTGGTACATGGAGAGTCAAGATGACTCTTCACAGAATCCCCGAAACGCGAAATGCATGTTCAGAATTGGCCCCTGGTCATAACCTATGGTCACATCGACGAAGGCTCAAGGGAGGAGCTAGCACGAAGCTACTCTCCATTTCAGAGATTGCGACTTGGAGAGTCGAGATGCCTCACAACACATGAATTCTGAAATGCCGAAATACCGAAATGCAAAATGGCGATATCAACGCAAGACCTTGTGATTGTAATCCAACGGTGTTGGATACTTGGAAATATGATCGAAGGGCTACTATTTCTCTTCATGATTAATTGTTCAGTTATGATTCAGTTAGCAGAACTGAATCATGGTTCTTGGACGATTGGCATTTCAGTTGCTAAAGCGTTGTTCTAGGGATTTGAGGGGTAACTGAAGGGGTTGTAGTGTATAAAAGAAACATGTAGTGACTGTGTGTGGTTGGTTGTTCTGAATGAAAAATGAGTTGAATTGTAAAGAAGGGAAAATTATAGTATGCACAATGTGAGACCAACAACATGCCCAGAGTGAGATAAAACTCAGAGATGAGTAACAGATGAGGGATAGACAGAAGCGAGATGCAGTTTTATTTCTGAGGCTTGAGCGAGCGAAATAGAGGAAAAGTGAAGTGGCAGTGAACAGCCCGATGAGAAGAACCATGGCACATTGAAGAGCATGCATAATCATTTGCGCATATAGCATGCACAAGGTGCACAGAGATTATAAGAATGCAGAACAAAGAAGAGATGAGGGATACTGTTGAGAGTGATGCAATCATGTAGAAGGAGGCAATGTGAAGCAACTGAAATACACAGAAGAGGAATGGTGCATTGAATGGACATGGTACACAGAGAATAAAAGGCAGAAGAACAGAAAGCGCAAGGCATATGTGGAGGAAGACAGTGAGGCAGATAGAGCAGGGCAGTGTAGACGAACAGTGATGAGACTGGTAAGTCATTGATGAATATTACATCACTGTAATAAGTTTTAGTAGAAAATATTTATATCTCAAGGTGGTAGGGAGGTTCTAGGGAGGACTGTTGTCCTTAGAGGTTCAAGTGGGTGCTTGAACACAGGGATTTGTAGCTTCCATCTTGTTGCAGCTAGAGAAACCAGGGTGGCAGGGTGGTGCAAGGGAGAACTGTTGTTCTCTATTATACAGGTTGGTGCCTGTGTGACTGGAAGTTGGTGCTTCCATCCTGTTGGTGATGGAACACTTAGGGAGTTGGTGCTTCCTTCTAGTGGGTGCTAGAGAAATTGGGGAGTTGGTGCTTCCTTCTAGTGGGTGCTAGAGAAACCAGGGAGTTGGTGCTTCCTTCTAGTGGGTGCTAGAGAAACCAAGGAGTTGGTGCTAGAGAAAATAGAGAGTTGGTGCTCTCAGCAAGTTGCAGCTTGCAAAACAAAGGTTGTAGCCTCACAATGAGTTGGAGCTCATATGTATGATAATGTACAAAATGTAAATATTACTTATCATACCAAGAAGAAGAGGTTTTTACCCTTTATGGGTTTCCTCAGGAAATATCTGTCTCTTTATATTTCATATGTGTGACTGATGTCGAATGTTCTATTGCTTACCTCCTTGCATTATTGTTATTGTCATTAAGTTCTCTGCAAAGAGTTTAAAATAAGCATAATTGTTTAAGCACGGTAACAATTGATTCACCCCCCCCTCTCAGTTGTCCAACACATAGGTAGTGTTTAACAAGGATTCAAGCATTACTATGATAAGGAAGTTGTTTATTAGAAATTGTGTTTTGATACCGATGATCCATGTCACTTAGGTTAAGGAAAGATACAATAAGTATGACTGAAGTAATCAAGGTATATTATGGTATAAGCATGTAAAATATAGGTTATTTATTAAAACCAACACATAAATAACCAAATAAAATTGATTGAAAGTAATAAAAAATACCAATCACATGAGGATGTAATCCAAGAATTTATAATAGATAAACCCAATGGGTAAAAATTGCAATGTATTAATTAGTCACCTTTGAAATCCATTCTTCAAAGTCTATAATCTAGAACCTCGAACAGACATGTACTGAGTTGATGGAGTTGTGTTCAATATAGAGATATATCTATGTCTACAATGTCAAACCCTTTTCTCATGGATCTTATGTTTATTTATGCAATCTCTAAGAAACGCTTTGGTTTCCAACCTGTTGTGTTTTAGTTAAAATTTGGTTAGAAGAATGAATAAATAAGACATATGTTGTCATGTCGATGGTGTTTACCTATGTGTGCATTAAATATTTAGAATTTCATTTGACATATATGTTGAAACATCAAGTGTTGTTTTCCATGTGTGATGATTGATCCTTTTATTGAAGGATGTGTGATTCAACTAGGTCAAGGTTTGAAGGTCAACTTAGGATTGAGGGTTGACTTAGTAGTCAATTAGAGCCAAACCAAGAAATTGAATGAATACTATGAAAAATTCAATTTGATGACAATTGATTCTTGGGATGGATCAATATGTGGGCATGAGAGGAAATCTAGTAAGTGAGTTGTTGATGATATGAGTTCCAGGAAGGAGGACTAAGGATAAATGAGTCTTTCTAATGACGATTGCTTAATCGAAATTACATGATGTATGGAATGTAATATATGACCATTTTATCAACTATATACTTGATTTTAATGAAATAATGTATGATATGAAATGATATAAGGCTATGAAAACTATGATTTATATATGCAATAATTCAGCTGGTATGATGACACACATGTGCATATAGGTGTAATTTGAGATAGTGGCTAGACTATGTGGGCCCCATGATGGGTAACCATTGTTATTTCCAACTTTATTATGATTATTTTAATGTTACCTTTGTTACTTTATGTGTTTTCATGAAATGTGCAAGACATAGGGTCAAGCCTTTCTAGTTGGCCATATTATGGGCATGGGAGGCATCAATGGGTTGTGGAATATGTTGATGATGTGAGGGGCAGAGGTGATATTCCTACTTGGTCATGGTGAAAAATGCTAAGTCTCATATAGTATATGAATTATCTAGGGAAGTGGATAGAGGAGACATACCTCATGGTTTTTTTTAGAGGGGGAACATAATAATGATGTAGAGTCATTCCCCCCCAAGGGAATTGCACCTTCGCCAGATGTGATATTGTCTAATCCCCATCAAGATGAAGTCAATTAAAACTAACAAGTCAACACTACTAACCAAAATAAGAGAATTAAAAAAAAAAAAAAAAACAACACCAAGATAAGTAATTCTCAATATTTCATCCAATTCCCACTACTACATTTGGGGTTGAAATTCAACGTTTGAACTAACATTTGTGGATTTTTTTTTAATTTTTTTATGTCAAATTCATTGAAAAAAATGAAATTTATTTTATTTTTCCCTCAACAAACATTGATAAATTGGCGTTAGGCACTTAAAATCACTTAATCGACATTTAAGATATCTCTTAAGTGACATCAAGTTCTGATATACACAATATTTTTTGGGGATCCAATTGATTCATATTTAGGGAGTTGAAGGAGTTCACTATGATGGTTTAGGGTCCTAAGAGTATGAATAATTGGCATCTGTTTTTTATTATGAATTATATGAAGGGTTAGCAAGGAAACATTAATATGCATAGGTGAATATGTGTAAAGGGGATTTCAAGCCTCCTTGTAACACTTTGTTTCCCCCAGTTTGTAAAAATAACTATACTGGCCAAGAACTGTGGCAAACCCAAAAATGTGAATGTGTGATGTGAATGGACCTTATGAAAAAGGTCGATGAATGTGAATAATATTATGAATATATATTGCAGGACTGTTGAGAGGGGATATGCTGAAAAAGAGACCACGATGGTTGAACAAAGGTGGTGGAAGGCACCTGGAAAGATGGCGTTAACTTCCATCGAAACCAATATCGTATTTGGACTTCACTGGCCCAGAGAACCAAGAGCGGCTCGCTGGCCCCAAATTAAATGACTCACCAGGATTGGTAGGTAAATGGATCCTCATGAGTAATGAGGGATGGGGGGGGGTGAACCGCCCATCTGTAGAGCCGTCAGGCCTAACAAATGTGAGGGAAATCACGCCACACACAACCTTGCAAGAGGAAAAAGGTGTGAGGGAGAAGCGGGAAGGGGGCAGGCGCGAGGGAAGGAAGAGAACTCTGGAAAATACAGAGTGAGTGATAGCAGAGAAGGGGGAGAGTAACCCTCATTTCAGTCATTGGAAAATAGAGACGCAGTCTCACAACATCGTGGTCTCAGCTCGGGGGTGGCTAGTGGTAAATCCTATCAGAATCGTTGAGCCTACAGTTGGGTGGAAACAAGCACCCCTCTCAGCAGTTGCACTCACTTCTGGTGTTATTTCTGATAAGTGTTTTACATCTTGCATCTTGAAATTTATATGCTGACATATATGCTCATAGTCTGTGCAGTTTTATGAATGGTTTGAGTATAAGAATGAATGTGTAGTGTTTTGATTCATAAATGGTGGTTGTATGATTATAATGGAAGGGCCACATATGGCTTATGTTTATAAATAGATTTATATGTATATACGCACATTGAATCAATTCAAAATTCAAGCCTTTTCTCGGGAAATCTATACCCTTATCCGTCTCAGGTGATACCCTGGATAAATCTCCCCATGAAGACACCCTTTGGGAAAATCTCAGAAGAGGTAGCACTTTGTGTGCAAAGACTCTGCAGAGGCTCAGAAGTCACATAATCCCTTGAGGATTCGAAGAATAAGTATAGATCAACGGATGAGATCCTATCGAAAGATCTGTAGTCATTCACGACCGTTAGATTGAAGGAATAAATGAGGGCGTTAAATGCCTTAACCCTTTTTCCTTTATCTTGGCGAGTAGCGAAGAAATCGGGACCGTAGATCCCCAAGGTTCATGAAAGAATCTAGACCATGGATTTGTTTCCAGGCAGCTTAGGAATGAAAAAATAGAGAGACAGGTCTGAGCCATCAGATCTTGGTCTAAACAGTCGACAGACGTTGGATCTGTCGAGAGTTGCACGAGTTTTAAACCTCACGCAAAGAATAGTAGAAGCGAAAGTCTCGAGAAGGAGTTTGTATCGGGGTTTCAAAATTCGAGAGTTTGGGAGTCCAGAGGATGAGAGTTCGGGCACTCGACATCAGAAGTCCCAAAATAGCGAAAGAACCTGAGCCATCCGTTGGAGGGAGGACACGTGTCGTGAAATCACCCATATCGGGGATTCAAACATCGAGAGTCATAGAGGGAAGTCTTTCGATTTCACAGGTGGTGAAGTCGTGAAAGAATCACAGTCGTCCATCTGAGGAGGATAGGAATCACCTTTTCATGTACACAGACCTTGTAGGAATCATAGAGGTCGAGGAAATCTTTCATGGTTTAAGAGAAGAGAAGCTTGGGAGGGATAGTGCCATTTTGTGTACAGAGCCTTAGCTGCGAAGGTCGCAGAGGAGAAGAAAAGTTTGAGGCCTTTGATACTTAAGAAATATTCCAAGGAGAAGGAAGAGAAGCGCATTTTCAAGGAGGAGATACAACTATCGTTAGATCAGCTGGAGCAAACTAGATCTGGGTCGTCAAAAAAGTACGTCCAGACGCGCGTAGAAGAGAGAAGAAACAGATGGCAGAGAGACTTCATGGAGAAGTGCCGAAATGTCATGGGCCGTTGGATCGCAATGAGTTGCGAGGGAGTTAATCCGTAGAAGCAGCCATGGGAAAATTTGTATGGACGGTGGAGACACTTCGAGATAGAAGTGGCGAACAACCGATAGTCGTTGGATCTTGCAGAGTTGCAAGGCGGTTAGGGTCGGTGCAGTCCCGAAGAGGTCTGAGTTTTGGATTTCGCATATAGGGGTTTCACAAGAAGAGAGCACAAGAGTTGGGTGCTCCAACTCATGAAGTCGTGAAGTGTGAAGTGGTGAGGAGAAAAATCTGAACCATTGGATCCAGGAACGGGAGGACCGTTGGATCAGAACTCCGTGGAGATATCATATATCAGGAGTTCGGGGGTTCGTAGGTTGGAAGGGGTCACTTTCAACCATAGAAGTCATGAAGTGCTGAGAGCCGAGGCTCGTGAGAACACGTGGCACATCCATCAGGTGGGGCCCACGTGATTGACAGGTGGTCATGCGTCGCCCAGAAATGAGTCAACACTCTGTTGACTTCTCGCGTCTTGAAGATTCGCGAGATAGGAGCATGAAGGCTCAACGCTCCAACTCGCAAGGTTGCGAGTTGTGAGAAGTGAGAAGAGGAATTCAACCATTGCTGACTTTCACGTCTCATGATTTCGGAGAAGAAGAGCACGAGAGCTCGACGCTTCAACCTGCGAGGTTACGAGTAGAGAAAAGTGTCAAAGGGAAGTCATGCATCGCATTTCCCCGAATCACAAAAAATCGATAAGCAATTGGATAGCTTAAGCGCGTAGACACGGGACAGGGTCATGTGGACAAGACCCCAAGGGGGAAACCTGCCACTTGCTAGCCCTGTCAAGGTTCAGCGCTTCGTCGTGTCGGGGTTTGCAGAGTCGAAAGACTTGACGCTCTGGTAGTACTGAGTCGCGAAGAGCGGAAGAACGCCATACTTTTTCAGCCTGTGGTCGCGACCCACGATCACATGGAGATGGAAAAAGAAGGAATTATCCTATGCTAAGACCCTCGTAGGTATTTTAGGGATTCTGATCCTCGAGAATTCGACGAATTTTTTTGTTTTCCTTAGTGGGTATGTGACAAATTGGTATCAGAGCATGGTTACAACACTCAGCCTGCATGGGCTCATGAACGATTTGCGCATAAGCTCCGTTCGGAACACTCCTAAAAAGAGTAACCCTCCCCCTGTCTTAACCTTCCTAATCAAAAGACAAAGTTAAGAATGAAAAACCCCTATTGCGTGTGTGTACATGTGAAAATATGAATTATGTACTGGTTATAAATAAATATAAATATTTACTAACAACCAACATTTTTCCTTTTGCACACAAGCGAAAGATCAACTGTGGGAAATTATCAAAGCATAGTATGGTGACTCACCATGAAGTGGGAGAAGTCTCCCAAAATAGAGACTAAGAGTCTGACGAAAGGAGGGCAGTAGGGACCCCTCCAGATCTAGCCGAGACTGTGAGGAGCCTCATGGTCGAATTACAAAGTTGTAAGGCTAACAATGAAAGGATGATGAAAGAACAAGAAAATAAAATAGAAATTAATGCAGTTTTACTGCAAAGTTTATCCGATCTACAAAGACAAATGCAGCATGAACCTGAAACTTAGAAACATGGTCATATCAGTGGCCACACTGAGAGGAGCACCTCAAAAAAGGTCCACCCCAGAGGTAAAGGACTAGTGTCGAGTGATTCCTCTGAGAGGGAAGCTGGTGATTTAGAAGGCTCTTCTAGCAGTAGAACCAGTTCCTATTCCCGAAAGAAACAAAAGAAGCAAAATCCTTCCAAAGGTCAAAAATTCGAAGAATTCAGAAAGGCCAAACCACCCTCCTTCGACAGTGAAATAAAGAAGCGAGAGGAAGTAGAGGCCTGGCTGCTTGGACTAAAGAAGTATTTCAGAGTCCATGACTTCTTAGAAAATATGAAGGCCCGAGTGGCCACCTTCAACTTGAATGGAAAGGCTTCCATTTGGTGGGAAGACCTTAAGAATGTGAAAGGGGTTCGCGAAGAGGACTTGTCTTGGGAACGATTTGAGAAATACTTCTGGAAGAAGTATCTATCGGAAAAATATTTCGACGAAAAGACTAAAGAGTTTTATGAACTCAAACTAGGACAACTCACTATAGAAGAATATGTCAACAAATTCCTCGATTTGTTGAGGTACGTACCCTATATAAAAGAAGAAAAGGTAAAGGTGCAACGCTTCATCAGTGGACTACCTAAGGACTATCGAAACATAATTGAATTTGATGAGCCAAAGACTCTAGAAGGCACTATTCGAAAGGTGACCTATTTTCATGAACAATTTGGGCATCGAGCAGAACCTCGCGAAGGATGGAAACAGAAGAATAGTTCAAGATTTCAAAAAAAGGGAATTAAATCCCCAGAATTTAAGAACTACAAGAAGAACCCAAGAATGAAATTTCCAGCCCAGAGTATGCACTAGCAAAATTTTCCCTCCTTGAGCGGAAATAAAACTTCTGGACCCATATCAGTGAACAATGATAACCTAAAGAGAGAACCTTTGAAATGTTGGGGTTGCGGGGAAGAACATCTATTGAGAGACTATCCACACCGACAACAAAATAGTCAGATGATATATAACATCCAAGAAGCTACTACCGTCAATGATGTGGCCAGGAGTGTGCCACAAATTTATGCATCCTTGGATAATAACCAAGCTGACCACCAAGCTTCAATAGTGGAAATAGAAGGTATGATTTCCAACCATCTAGTGTCTGTTTTAATTGACCCTGGTTCAAATTTGAGTTAGATAGCCCCTAATTCTATTGACAAGTGTAAACTACAACCACAAAAACATACCAAGCCATGGTTGGTACAATTAGCCAGTGGCACCAAAAGGAGGATAGCATAGGTCATACCAACCTGCCAATTAATGTTGGGTGAATTCCCCACCCAAACAACCCTTAACTTATTACCCCTGGGATCGTATGATCTGTTGATTGGTATGGACTGGCTAGCCGCCCATAAATCCAGATTGGACTGTTACCATAAAACCTTAGAATGTGTAAGTAAAGAAGGGAAAAAGATAACCCTTCAAGGGATCCAAAAACCTATCTCAGTGAGGCAAATATCAACTCTGCAAATGAGAAAGTATTATCGAAAGGGATGTCCCCTATATGCAATACAAGTGTTGAAAACAATCGAAGGTGACAAACCAAGCCCTGATGATCACCCTATCCTGAGAGAATACAAAGATGTGTTTCTGGAAGAGGTACCAAGTTTACCTCTGAGAAGGGACATAGAATTCTTGATAGAACTTGCACCAGGAGATGTGCCGGTGTCTAGGACACCCTACCGGATGAGCACACCCAAGTTAGTTGAACTCAAGATGCAATTAAAATAAATGATGGATAAAGGGTATATTCGACCTAGCGTGTCTCCGTGGGGAGCACCAATCCTATTCGTGAAAAATAAGGATGGTACCCTTAGACTGTGTATAGATTATAGGAAACTCAATAAGGTAACCATAAAGAAAAAGTACCCCTTTCCCAGGATCGATGACCTATTCGATCAATTGGGGGGTGCGTCTATTTTCTCAAAGATTGATTTGAGTTCAGGCTACCATCAAGTCCGAATCAAGGGTGAAGACATCCATAAAAATGCTTTCCGAATGAGGTATGGTCATTATGAGTTTGTGGTGGTGCCATTTGGGTTGACCAATGCCCCTGCCACTTTTATGTGCTTGATGAAAAATGTACTCATCAAGTTCCTAGACAAATTTGTGCTTGTCTTTATTGACAATATATTAATTTACTCCAAGAACATAAAAGAGCATGAAGAGCATCTTAGACTTGTGCTGCAAGGGCTAAGAGAACATCAACTCTATGCAAAATTCAACAAATGTGAATTCTTCCAGAAGAAAATACATTACTTAGGCCATGTTCTCTCCAAAGAAGGAATAGCGGTAGACCCTGACAAAATCAGGTCTATCATGGAATGGCCTACCCCAAAGGATGTTTCGAACATCAGATCCTTTATGGGATTAGCAGGATACTATAGGAGATTTATAAAAGGATTCTCCAAGATTGGTTGTCCAATCACTGCCCTCCAGAAGAAGGGGACAAAATTCCCGTGGACACAGAAATGTGAAGAAATATTTCAAACCCTGAAACATCTACTGCCCCATGCACCTATGCTGAAGATCACTGATCCAGAAGCTGACTTCCTCGTGTGAATAGATGCCTGTAAGGAAGGGCTCAGAGGAGTCCTTATGCAGAAAGGAAGTGTGATTTGCTATGAATCCCGAAAATTGAATGAGCATGAAGTCAACTATGTGACCCATGATCTAGAACTGGCTGCCATAGTGCATGCCTTGAAAATGTGGAGGCATTACCTCCTGGGAAGAAAATTTGTACTTATGACAGATCACTGTGGATTGCGATACCTGTTTGATCAACCAAATCTCAATGCCAGACAAGCTAGGTGGATGGACCTCCTTAGCGAGTTTGATTTTGAAATCAAACACATTAAAGGAAAGGAAAATAGGGTGGTCGATGCTCTCAACAAAAGTATGAAAACAATTCACTTGGCAGTGGTGAGCACCTACGAGACAGATGTCAAGGAAATAATCATAAATGCACAATAAATAGATCCCTTCGTCCAGACCGTGACCATGTACGTACAACAAGAACCCGCTAGAGTAAAATATGAAGGCTATTAGATGACCGAAGGAGGTCTGCTCACTTACAAAAACAGATTTTATATTCCAGCGTGTGACGACTTGAAGAGGTTCATTATGGATGAACTACATAAAATACCCTATACTGGTCATCCAGGATACCAAAAGATGATCACTACCACCAGGAAACAATTTTATTGGCCTGGATTGAAGAAAGACATAGCCGAGTACTTAGCCAAATGCATAGAGTGCCAACAGGTTAAAGTAGAACATCGACACCCAACATGATTATTGCAACCTTTACTAATCTCAGAATGGAAATGGGAAACCATCTCCATGGATTTCATCACTGGATTACCAACCTCAACCAAACAGAATGACACCATTATGGTGGTGGTGGATAAATTGAGCAAGTCTTCTCACTTCATCCCCATCAAGTCAACTTGCAAGGAAATCAATATCACCCAGGTATTTATGAAAGAGATATTCAGACTGCATGGTATGCCGAAAGAGATCGTGTCTGACAGAGACACGAAATTTACTTCCAACTTTTGGAAATCACTGATGGCTGGTTTAGAGACCAAGTTGTTGTTTAGCACTTCCTATCACCCTCAAACCGATGGACAAACATAAAGAGTGAATCAAATATTATAAGACATGTTAAGGATGCATGTAATGCATCAACCCAAGAAATGGGAAGACTACCTGCCACTGGTAGAATTCGCCTACAACAACGACTACCAAGCATCCTTAAAGATGAGTCCCTTTGAAGTCCTCCATGGTAGACCATGCAACACTCTTGTCAGTTGGAGTAATCCCGTAAACAAGATTTCTTTTGGACCCGACATGGTGAAAGAAATGGAACATCAAGTGACCCAGATAAAACAAAACTTGAAGGTCGCTCAGAACCGACAGAAAAGTTATGCCGACCAAAAGAGAACTCCAAGAGAGTTTGAAGCGGGAGATCATGTATATCTCAGAGTTAGGCCCAGGAAGAGTTCCCTGAAAATGGGAGCTTGTGCCAAGTTGGCACCTCGGTATTGTGGACCCTTTGAGGTTCTATATAGAGTGGGACATGTAGCCTATAGGCTAGCACTTCCTCCCATAGTCATAGCACATAATGTTTTCCATGTCTCATTATTGAAGAAATATGTACATGATGCTAACCATATAATTGATTGGTCTATGATTCAGGTGGAATCGGAGGGAGAATTTCTACCAGAACCCCAATGCATACTTGACAGAAAGGAAACCCCTCTCCAGAACTAAACCATTGCACATGGCAAGGAGCAGTGGAGACATTTTGGCCCAGATGAGGCTACATGGGAAATGGAGGATGTCATGAGACATGCATATCCGATTTTGTTTACTTCTGTACATGCATGTCATGTTGATAGATAAGAACATCGAGGATGATGTTCCTTTAAGGGGGAGGGAATTGTAAAACCCTATTTCCCCCAGTTTGTAAAAATAACTATACTGGCCAAGAATTGTGGCAAACCCAAAAATGTGAATGTGTGATGTGAATGGACCTTGTGAAAAAGGTCGATGAATGTGAATAATATTATGAATATATATTGCAGGAATGCTGAGAGGGGATATGTTGAAAAAGAGACGACGATGGATGAAGAAAGGTGGTGGAAGGCACCTGGAGAGGTGGCGCTAACTTCCACTGAAACCAATACCGTATTTGAACTTCACTGGCCCGGAGAACCAAGAGTGGCTCGCTGGCCCCGAATTAAATGAATCACCAGGATTGGTAGGTAAATGGCTCCTCATGAGTAATGAGGGATGGGGGGGGTGAACCGCCCATCCATAGAGCTGTCAGGCCTGGCCAGTATGAGGGAAATCATGCCACATGCAACCTCGCAAGAGGAAAAAGGCATGAGGGAGAAGAAGGAAGGGGGCAGGCACGAGGGAAGGAAGAGAACTCTGAAAAATATAGAGTGAGTGATAGTAGAGAAGGGGGAGAGTAACCCTCATTCTCGGTCACTGGAAAATAGAGACACAGTCTCGCAACATTGTGGTCTTAGCTCGGGGGTGGCTAGTGGTAAATCCTATCGGAATCGCTGAGCCTACTGTTGGGTGGAAATGAGCACCCCTCTCAACAGTTGCACTCACTTCTTGTGTTATTTCTGATAAGTTTTTTACATCTTGCATATCGAAATTTATATGCTGACATATATGCTCATAGTCTGTGTAGTTTTATGAATGGTTTGAGTATATGACTGTCTGTGTAGTGTTTTGATTCAGAAATGGTGGTTGCATGCTTATAATGGAAGGGCCACATATGGCTTATGTTTATAAATAGATTTATATGTATTTACGCACATTGAATCAATTCATAATTCAAGCCTTTTCTTGGGAAATCTTAACCCTTATCCATCTCAGGTGATACCCTGGATAAATCTCCCCATAAATACACCCTTTAGGAAAATCTCAGAAGAGGTAGAACTTTGTGTGCAAAGACTCTACAGAGGCGCATAAGTCACAGAATCCCTTGAGGATTTGAAGAATAAGTATCGATCAACGGATGAGATCCTATCGGAAGATCTGTGGTCATTCATGACCATTAGATTGAAGGAATAAATGAGGGAGTTAAATGCCTTAACCCTTTTTCCTTTATCATCGCGAGTAGCGAAGAAATCAAGACCGTAGATCGCCAAGGTTCGTGAAAGAATCTGGACTGTGGATTCATGTCCAGAAAACTTAGGAATGATGCAATAGAGAGATAGGTCTGAGCCATCAGATCTTGGTCTAAAAAATCGACAAACGTTGGATCTGTCGAGAGTTGCACGAGGTTTAAACCTCATGCAAAAAACAGCAGAAGCGAAATTCCCGAGAAGGAGTTCGTATCAGGGTTTTGGCATTCAGGAGTTTGGGAGTCCGAAGGACGAGAGTCCGGGCACTCAACATCAGAAGTCCCGAAATAGTGAAAGAACCTGAGCCGTCCATTGGAGGGAGGACACGTGTCATGAAATAACCCATATCGGGGATTCAAACATTGGGAGTCATAGATGGAAGTCTTTTGACTTCGCGGGTGGCGAAGTCGTGAGAGAATCATAGCCGTCCATCTGAGGAGGAAAGGAAACACCTTGTCATGTACACATACCCTGTAGGAATCACAAAGGTCGAGGAAATCTTTCATGGTTTAAGAGAAGAGAAGCTCGGGAGGGATAGTTCCATTTTGTGCACAGAGCCTTAGCTGCGAAGGTCACAGAGGAGAAGCAAAGGCCGAGACCTTTGATACTTAAGAAATCTTCCAAGGAGAAGGAAGAGAATTTCATGTTCAAGGAGGAGCTACAACTGCCGTTAGATCAGCTGGAGCGAACTAGATCTGGGTCGTCGAAAAAGTACGTCCAGACGCGACAGAAGAGAGTAGAAATGGACGACAGAGAGACTTCGTGGAGAAGTGACAAAATGTCGTGGGCTGTTGGATTGCACTGAGTTGCGAGGGAGTTAATCCATAGAAGAAGCCATGGGAAAAGCTGTATGGATGGTGGAGACACTTCGAGATAGAAGTGGCGAACAACCAATAGCCGTTGGATCTTACAGAGTTGCAAGGCGGTTAGGGTCAGTGCAGTCCCGAAGATGTCTGAGTTCAGTATCTCGCATCTTGGGGTTTCACAAGAAGATAGCACAAGAGTTGGGTGCTCCAACTCATGAAGTCGCGAAGTGCGAAGTGGCAAGGAGAAAAATCTGAACCATTGGATCAGAACTCCATCGAGATATCGTATATCGGGATTTTGGGGGTTCGAAGGTTTGAAGGGGTCACTTTTGACCATAGAAGTCGCAAAGTGGCGAGAGTAGAGGCTCTTGAGAACACGTGGTACATTGATCAGGTGGGGCGCACGTGATTGACAGGTGGGCATGCGTTGCCCGGAAAGGAGTCAACACTTTGTTGACTTCTCGCATCTCGAAGATTCGTGAGATAGGAGCACGAAGGCTCAATGCTCCAACTCGCGAGGTTGCGAGTTGCGAGAAGTGCGAAGAGGAGGTCAACCATTGTTGACTTTCACATCTTGGGATTTCGGAGAAGAAGAGCACGAGAGCTCGACGCTTCAACCTGTGAGGTTGCGAGTAGAAAAAAGTGTCAAAGGGAATTCATGCATCACATTTCCTCAAATCGCAAAAATTTGATAAGCACTTGGCTGGCTTAAGCGCATAGACACGGGACAAGGTCATATGGATAAGACCCCAAGGGGGAAACCTGCCACTCGCTAGCCTTGTCGGGGTTCGACGCTTCACCGTGTTGGGGTTTGTAGTGTCGAAAGACTCGATGCTCTGGTAGTGCTGATTCACGAAGAGCGAAAGAATGACATACTTGTTCGGCTTGTGGTCATGACCCACGATCACATGGAGATGGACAAGGAAGGAACTAGCCTATGCTAAGACCCTCGTAGGTATTTCGGGGATTCTGATCCTCGAGAATTCGACGATTTTTTTTTTTCCTTAGTGGGTATGTGACACTCCTATAATGGTTTGGACATATGATAATCATGGATTGATCTTGATGAAGTGAAATGGAGAATTGGTATGTACATGTGTGTTATAGCATCTTTTTTCACACCATATGCTTAAGATGCATCCATTTGCCTTGATCGCTAAACCTATTTAGTTGCATATTAAGATTCCCCTTGAATCTCTTCAAAAACCACTTTTTGGCAATTTGTACGCTACTTTTGATCCATAAATGTACATACATACACTACTTTCCCATTGAGAAAACACACATTCCTTCAGTATGCACAAAAAAATATAAATGTGCACAAAATACACATTTTTGGTTGGAGTTTACAGGTTTTCCAAGTTACCCACCTCCTATTTCTTGTGTATAACCACCCCAATCATCAATCCTTGGTATAAATACAACCTTAAGGTGAAGGAGAGGGGAAGCACCTTTATGCTATCGAACTAATGTTCGAATTTGCAAGCAATTTATTCCCATGTTTTTAAGGCTATTTCCCTCTTTTGGAAACCCCTGTTTCGAGCATCCTTTCCCATATTATATTTTTTGAAGAAAGATAATCATTCTCTTTCTCATACTTACCTTGAGTCAAGATCATAGAGGAGAAGCTATCTTTAGTGGCCCAGGAGGAGGAACCCAGACAGAGGTTCCAAGAAATGTCAACAACGAAGGATCAGGTGAATGTATTCCATTTTTTGTTGTTCATTTCATTAATAGAGAAATCTCTTCCTTCCCTCCTCCAATTCTGTGTACTTGATGGATTATATTATGTTGAATCACAAGTATTTAGTAGGAAAATGAATATTATAATATGAGTTAGTTAGATTAGTTATATTTGATTTCTTGTTTCTACTTTACTTGCATGCTAATTGTTTCTTATGTGCATATTAGTGAGGTGTATCTTGGAGTGAGAGACTAGGGAAAATATCTTCCAACGAGGATGTTCTTCAACCTTCATTACTCCAGGTTGATTAAGTTTTGAGACTGATCAACGAAGGAGTGAGAGACACTTACAATCACCTACACATAACAAACCTTATCGATGCAAGTACCCATGAAAACATGGGGCACCCTCCGAGGGTACTGAAACAGTAATGCAACATATTCCTTGAGTACCGTAGGAAATTCCCACCCATAGTATTCCATGTGGAGTCCTAGGAAAGGAAACTAAGGTTACCAATTTGCAATCAATGATCAATGGGAATAATCGTGGGTCAAGACCACATACAAGGGTAGGGTATCAAGGCCTGAAGATTCCAAAAGCACTAAAACCCAAAGGGAAAATGGTACTTAGGAATCCCCTGTATATGAAACAATCTACAAATGCCAAGATAAGCGATAGATGGGATATTTCTTTCACTTATCCTAACATAACCTCGTGCTTGATTAGTATGCTAGAGGAGATTTCTTGGCAAGCGCCTATGCTACTACTAGATTTTAGCACTCACTATTCAATTTCTTTGTTGAGTTGAGTGGCCTTGGAGAGTTAACTCTCCTACCTATCCCAAGTCCCTATACCTAGAATTGTTGGTGTTTCTAACAAGAAAAATTCTAGTTATTTTAAATTAATCTCTTGTTTTAGTGTATGTTGGTTACTTAGGGAACAAAAATTAAATTGATGGTGTTTTAAAAGACTCTTACAACAATTAACTGATAAGAACATTGGCATTTCAATAAAAGAACTTATTCTTCGATGTGAAAGCATAATCGTGAACAAATTCCAATGCAAACTACAAACATCAAGATGAAAAATTTATTTTCTTTTGAAGTATGCACACACAACTAAGACTTACTTTTTAAGAAGACAAACCACTTCACACAAAACAAAACCTAAATTACCTAAATATGAAAGACTTCTAAATGCAAAAAGAAAATAAAATATAAATTCTTATACACATACCTTTTCTTTTTAAACAATAAATGTAGAACAATAAACCAAAAATAAAGAGACCTTCAATAAGAAACCTACCTTTTCTTTTTTTGCTACTAAATCAAGAAAACAACCAAACTACTAAAGAAACCTAAACACAGAAATATTTCTCTTTTTTCTTGTAGAACAAGAAGGAAAGAAGAGAAATAAACCTAGGAAAAAAAATCTTTGATTTTCAGTTATGAATGCAAACAACACTCAAGAAACCAAGAAACTTGAGCATAAAAATTCTCTTTCAACTTTTCAATAAGGAAATCAACCAAAGAAACCTAGAAATGAATTTTTTTCTTTTCTATAGTCATAAGAAAAAAAAGGGACTTCTACCAACTTCAAAGATCAGTTAAGACCTCTCAGAAAAAACACATAAATATGAAAAAGAAACTACATAAGTAAAAACAGGGCCAAAAGAAGGCTAGAAGGCGGAAAAATCATTTCGAGGATACATATGATATTGTTTCTTCAACAACTAGTGTATGCATGTTGTTGTTTCTTGATAAAGGAGAATATATGCGTAGGATTTGATTAAGAAAATATCGTATATAGCTTAGTTTTGCCAAAAAAATTAAAAAGTGTTGAACCGGTTCCTTAAACTTATTCTCATAGGTATGAAAAGAACTCAAAAGATTGAAAAAAGAAGTAAAAGAAGTGTTAAAATCCTACAAGTAATAAAAACAAACCTAAGGAGACCATTGGCGGTGGTTTTAGTAGGTATATGTGTTGATCCATATGTAGGGGGTCACAATGAGAAAAATATAAGGGAATTCAAACTATGTTTGGCGATGAGCATGGGTTGAGAACTAAGAAATGTTAGGAGGGGATGAAGGGAAACACAACTAACTTCTTATGCATATTTTTTCAATTCTAAGGGAAAATTTTGAGAATTATTTATGAATTAACATTTTTATCACACAATCTTTCACCCTAGTGAAAATCCTTCACAAGGTACAAAATGAGTGGAAAATTAGAAGTGTTACCACTATCACCTAGGCAACAACTTCCATCATTTTAGTGAGGGGTGGATCCGGGAATTTTTTAAGAACCCCCCCTAAATTTATATGTATAATAAATGGGTGAATCCTCATGACACATGGGAAAGTGTGAAGGATATTTTATCAATAACATAATATTCATATATAAGTTTTTGGCGAATATTTCACCAAATTATAAAATCTTTTGAAATTATGGCAAATTTTCACATAATTATAAAACCTTTTAAAAGTCTTGGCGAATATTTCATAGAATTATACATGGTAACAAATTTCCATAATTTTGATCCATGATATATATGTAATTTCCATAATATCTTTCATCAAATTTCAGTTTTGATTCTAAGAAGAGGTATTATAGACCAGGTAGGTCTGTGTGTGTGTGTTGTGTTTATGCTTCCTTTGAGACTCACCTATCCTTAGAATCAAAACTGAAATTTGATCAACTATCTATATCTATGTATATAATTAAGAAAAAAACATATCTCTATTCAAGACTTTTTGCAAACTGAAAGGAGCTTATTTAAATTTTGAGAAGCCAAAAAGGTGAAAAAGAATATATCAGTTGCAGAACTAGTGATAGAAACATCAAGTCCTTATGGGTATTTTGATGGATCAGCCACAAAATCCCCTAATAAATGTGGAGCAGGAAGTATACAGTACATCTCAGATTCCCATCAAATCAAATTTGAGGTAGTTGGACCAACAACTTTGCAGACTCCAGAGATCAAAGCGGTCTCCATTTTCAGGGAAATAGCTTTAGAAAGAGCTAGAGACATCAATATATATGGGAAATCAATTCTAGTTATGGAATGGTTGATGATATCCATAGAAATGCCATGTTTGATCTTGGGAGTATTCCAAGCAAATATGGTACAAAATAGAGCACTTATGTGCTCAACTGCACAATGTAGTCAACAAGACATTTTGGAGACTAAATATATATGAAAATCACTAAAAATATCTATCAAAGGACTTAGGAGGTCCTCTTATCTTTCCTTATGCTTTCCCTCTATGCAATTGACCAGATCCACAATGTTCTAGGCTTGTTTATAGAATTTAGTTGAGAAGCTATCAAGGCTTAGAGCATTGTCAGGATTTATGTCCCACATAACTTTGTTAATCTACTCAAATGAGACATTGTTGGGTGCTAAAATTTCCCCCTTTTCCTTATCATTTCCATGTCATTTTCATCTCATTCTCTTGTATTAATTCATCCCTATTGTTTACATTTCCTATTAGAACATCAATATTGGAGTAGGTACAATTCATTATTCATTGTGTTATGTTAAAACGTAATTCATAGTTTACTTGTAAACTAGGATGATGTTTCCTAATTTGGGTAATTACACAGTCATACCTATAAACCATGAAGATGTACATATATGCAGATATGTTGGTGCTGAAACATGCAAAAATAAGACTATGTAGAATTAATAAGAATGAATGAAGATATGATGGTTTTGAAACACCTGGTTGAATCACACACGAATAATACTATGCATAATTAATAAGAATGAATGCATATATGCTGTTGCTAAAACACCTAGTTGAAACACGCATGAAGAAGAATATGGCACCACCGACTGACTCTCCTCATGGAATCTGGATCTAACATATCCAGTTGGCAGAGTTAATCCACCATATTCATCCATGGTCATCAGTATCTATTAATGGAAGGTACTGATAAAACTGATTGGACAATCGAACGTGATCACCACCTCATATTTTTCTTGCTGCCGGTAAGTGCCTGCATGTACGTCTCCATGGTTTACATGTATGATTGTGTTTGACATGATACTGTGAAATAATGATTTCTCCACGCCTGTCCACACCACCAACATACTGTTGAACACACCGTGATACTGAGAGCGGGGGGGGGGGGTGAATCAGTATCACACACAATTAATCCTTTTTAACTTTATCAACCTTATATCATCAATATGAAGATATCCATTCATTAACAATCATGTACTCTATATTCATTTAGATTCAGATACCAAGATATACTGACAGAGAAGTTATGTGGACTAAAGGATGCTGATTATGAGCTTTAAGTATTTCTACTCTTTTAACTTTTCTTGTTAATTACTGGAGGGCAGTCAACATGTTGCAGATAATTTAACCACATATATTCAACATCAAGCATGCACATAATAAACACAGGGACACATATTTCACGAGGAAACCCATAAAGGGAAAAACCTCTTCTTCTTAGGATGTCAAGCAAGCTCCAACTACTTTACATCTCATCATCTTTAAGCACCAACTCAAAGGAGGCTACAACCTCCGAATACAAGAACCAACTTTCTAAGAGCACCAACTCTCACAGAATCCCAACACCCACTGGGTGGAAGCACCAACTTCCAATCTGTCTCAGCACCAACTGAGTGAAGGCACCAACCTTCAAATTCTACAAGCACCCACTTGCTGAGAGCACCAACTCTCACAGAATCCCAACACCCACTGGGTGGAAGCACCGACTTCCAATCTGTCTCAGCACCAACTGAGTGAAGGCACCAACCTTCAAATTCTACAAGCACCCACTTGCTGAGAGCACCAACTCTCACAGAATCCCAGCACCCACTGGGTGGAAGCACCAACTTCCAATCTGTCTCAGCACCAACTGAGTGAAGGCACCAACCTTCAAATTCTACAAGCACCCAC
This sequence comes from Picea engelmannii, assembly GCA_009831015.1. Lineage (NCBI taxonomy): Eukaryota > Viridiplantae > Streptophyta > Pinopsida > Pinales > Pinaceae > Picea > Picea engelmannii. Next base: position 91,727 of record ML795743.1, read on the forward strand.
TTTCAGACAGAGGGATAAGTATCCCCTAGCACCGCCCTGCCACCCTGGTTTTCTAGCTACAACTAGAAGGAAGCTCCAACTCCCTGAGTTCAAGCACCAACTTGAACCTTGAGGACAACAGTCCTCCCTAGCACCATCCTACCGCCCTTAATTGCGAGAATAAAATCTTGCTCAAACCAATTTGCTTATTCTGATATAGCTTGCTTACCATTTCTGCTATTCTTCTCTGCCTTAATCATCTCTGATCTTCTTGACTGCTTAGCCATGAATCCTGTTTTACTGTCTTTGATCTGCTGCTCTGCTTCACCTTTTTCTGTTGCGCATTCTCAACTTTTCTCTTCTTCGCAGATTCTCCTCTGCCACTTTCGCACTTGCAAAGCTCCCTCCCTCTCTCTTCAATAGCAGCGTCCAATCTCTGTTTCAGCGCATTATATGGTTTTTGCACATGCAGAGATCTTCCTAGATTTTCTCAATTGACTCTTCGCATGCCTCTTCTTTACTGCAGTTTCTATTTTCAATTCTTTATCTGATTTTCACATGCCACCTCATGAAACGACGTTTCACTACCAGTCATAACTGTCTGTCTAATTTTAGAGTGATAAACAAAAAAATCATGGGATACGCAGATGTACAACCACCGTAGGATCTTCTTCTTTGAATGATCTGAGTCGTCAGATCTACTTTCTGAAGAAAGCCTTATCACCCCGTTGCTTCGAAATTCGCATTCGCATGTTGGGTTCATTTACGCCTTTTACCTCCTCTCATCTACTCCGAACTCCAAGTCCGAATGTCTCGCCATTCGCATTCGCGGACTTGGATTTCCACATGTGCTCTTCTCATTTACTCCGAACTCCGAGTCCGAATGTCTCTCCATTCACATTCGCGGACTTGGCTTTCCATATACACTCTTTCTCGGTTCTACGAACCCCGAACTCCGAATGGTCATTATTTGCATTCACGGATTTCCTTCTGCCTTGCACTCCCTCTTCTGCACCTTTCTCCACCGTTAGATCTGAGAGCGGTTTGATCTACACCGTTGCGCTATAGCCATGCACTCCTTTTTCTGAAGCATTCTCCATCGTTATATCTGAGCGAGGGTTGATCTCCACCGTTGCGCTATAGCCATTGGGTCTTTAACAAAGACCGCTTCTTTTTATCTTTGAACGGGACCCACTAACTGTTCGGGTTCACATTTCTCGTTTCGAGCTTTTGCCTTGCGCACTTCTCGGCTCTCCGAACTCTGAACCCCGAATGGCTCGTATTTTTCCATCGCAGATTTGGCTTCTTCTTTGCACTTGCGCTCCTCTCGACTACCCCGAACTCCGAATCCTGAATGCTCGCACTTCGCATTCGCTGCTTCCACTCGCACGCATTTCCATCCTTCCGAAACCTTGATCCCCAAACACGCGATCACCATTGGATCTATTCCTGCCACGCCTCCGAGACCATGACCACCATTCGATTGACCTCAACCTCGAACTCTACTTTGACTAGATCTTCCCTTTGTCATTCTTTGTCGATTGACCTCCTTAGACTGCGACTAGTTCTTTCGCTCGACCTCGACCATCTTCCTATCAGGTCGACTACCCTTCATCACTCCGCTTGGATATTGCTCTATCATCATCTAGCTTCTTCAGTCGACCATCTTCCTATCAAGTCGACTAACCTTCATCACTCCGCTTGGATATTGCTATGTCATCATCTAGCTTCTTCTGCCATAGACCTCCTTAGACTGCGACTAGTTCTTTCGCTCGACCTCGACCATCTTCCTATCAGGTCGACTACCCTTCATCACTCCGATTGGATATTGCTCTGTCATCATCTAGCTTCTTCATTCAACCATCTTCCTATCAGGTCGACTAACCTTCATCACTCCGCTTGGATATTGCTCTGTCATCATCTAGCTTCTTCTGCCATAGATGATTGCCATCAATGACAACCTTGACATTCTGCATCCTCTCTGCTATTGCCATATTTCCAACACATACGACTAATACCATGATTTTGGGGGAATCCCATCATCCCTGAATAAATTAACCAACCGCTGCCATAAATGTTCAATCAACATGGTTGATTTTTCCCACGAATCACCACCACCTTTGCAAAAATACCAACAAATCTCCTTCCATTGTTATCATGTGCTCATGCATGCTGAAGCTCTTGGGTCTGTGTTGGGAATTTTGAACCTGAAACTCCTTTGAAATACTATAAAAACTAATTACACAAAAGAATGTTCAACATGGGAGGATTTTCAGTCTGTCATGAACCCATAACCCTCGAGGCCCTACGTTGGTGCCCAAAAGTATACAAAATATTTGAAGACGTAGGGTGGGTAGCATATTCCGAGTAGTTGGACGGTTTTTATAGTAATATTTCCCTAGAATTCGCCAATAATTAACCATTCACATGTTAGAGGTTTGGAGATTAGTGTAACATAGGTGGTTATATCCTTTGTTATGGGGCTTCCCACGATTGGCAGAAAAATGGTTTGGAAAAAATACAACTATTCCTAATGCAAAGACCAATTTCTTGGAGGAAGGAGAGCAAGTGAAGCCTAGAGGATGTGGCATAGTAATAGAGTCTTTACCTCAACCTTTGGACTAGGTTGATGTTTTCTTGAAGAAATATATTACATGTGAAGGTAGGTACAAGGTTTTTTACACATATGATTTTGTTCTGCTATCACACCTTCGTCATGGCTCATTGATAAATATGCCTTATTATCTGTTAGAATATTTGCATAATATGGCACATTGTGTAAGATAATCTTGTTTTCCCCAAGTTTCTGTCACACACCACTATCTCATAAAATTAATAGTGCTGAGAGCCTTGGAACTACAAAACCAGACATGGGCTCAATTCATTTCCAGGGGATCAATATAAGTTGATGAAAATGATGGAAATGAATCAGAAGAGGAGGTAGGAAGTAGTGATAGGAGTATTTCAGGTAGGTAAAGAGAGGAAAAAGAAGGAATTAATGAAGAGTTGAGACAATATAATGTTGTTGGAGAACTAGGACAGGGTAGTGGTGATGTAGAAATGAGTGATAGCCCTGGAGTTGTGATTGTAGAAGATGTACATATGGAAGATATTGGAGTGAAAATGAAGGAATCTCTGCACCAAAATCCTGAAAAATCACCTACCATTATAACAAAGGAAAATGAGAAGTTGATAGAGGAAAATGAACCATGAAAACACGAAAGAGGGGATACAAAAAAATAACCGAGTGTGGAAGAACCTATGGCAAAAATGAAGGAAGGATCAGATACAAAGATGCCTTTTGGAGATATAGTGAAGGAATTAAGTGTGGAGAGGTCACCATCACCTGAAATGGCAGAAAACACACCAAACAAGATTCAGGAGGTTGTTACAGTGATTCCAAGTGAGAATGTAATTTATTTGCAGGAAGAATCATTTGCTTTGCATGGTGATTCTTCCCATGTTTCCCTTGATTATGAAGTTGAAATCGTCTCAGAGAAACCTCCCCAAACAATGCCAAAGATATTAAGGAGGAAGAGGCCATTACCACCATTTCCATCAACTTTACCAAGTACAAGGAGAAGAACCAAGGTTGATGTCACAATAGAAGCAACTAAACTGAAAATGGCAGAAATTGAGATTCATGTGCTATGTCCTCTTTCACACATTGTTACACAAGAACCAGTGGGTGATGATCAACAACAAGAAGTTTTCACTGTAATAGAAGAACCAATTCACAACCTGATAGAAAATCAAAGAGCTGCTGAAACATAAGAACCTTTTGTTGAAATAGGTACACTACTACATATTGAAAAAATTGCGACGATCACTTGCGACGAAAGTACTCTTTCGTCGCAACATTCAAGAGAAAAAGTTCAATTATTGATTTTTTTTCTAAATCCACCCCGTATTCGTCACTATCTTGATGAATGTACTTTGTCTAAATGATGCAGGAGAATCTCTCCACGTCAGCCAACCAGCTAGCCAACCACGTTAGTGAATTCAAATCGCGTGATGAAGAGAGGCTCAGTCCTCGTTTGAAATCTGAATTCAATGTAATTAAATGCTTAAGCTGGTGAGCTGTGAAGTCATGCCTTTGTGCAGGCATACGTAGGTAGGCCTTTAATGTTTTGTAAGGCTGAGATCTAGATCCGATTCTGGACTAGACAACCCATTCAATGTAATTGAATAGGGTAGGTAGATTGGAGGGAAGAGATCAAAGAGCCTCCTCATGTAAAAGATGAATTGTATCTCTTAGGAGAGTTAGTGGAATGAGAAGAGAATCTGCGAGTAGAGAGTAGAAGAGAAAGAGTCGAGACCTTGTTATAGACCGTGCTCAGGAACACCTTGTAAATACAGGCATTTGCCATTTTAATATAAACAGAAGCAGTTTTTCCTGCATGTATTTTCTGTGTTATGTGGATGTCTGTGAGTGTTCTCTATATGCTGTAGGTTTGCATTTGCAGGAGTGTGTTTGATTTTTAGGCTTGAGTTTCTTTGTGGTTTCATGCCAAGAGGGCGTGACAGAGTACTGCAGTCTCTGGATACCAGTGCACTGAGGCACTTCTGAACTCTGTGGATTCAGACAAAGACGTGGCAGGTGGGCACATAGCTAAAATCAACAACTCAGGGAAAGACCTATGAGGTTGATGAACACCTCAGGAGGCAAGGTTTTGTAGGAGATACATAATTGCAGACATAAGCTCTGAGGAGTTCTGTGAAGCTCTGCCAAGTGGGAATTGAGCATATGCACAGTGGCGCATTGGGAAGAACTCTGCTGTGAGTTCTTAAGAAGTCAGAATAACTGAGGATTCTGAGAGCTCTGCCAGGTGGGCATTGAGCGGGTGCATAGGTGCACAGGATACAGGACTGTTGGATGTTCTGTGAAAATATACTCTACCAGGAGGGAATTGTGTAAGTGTGCAGACAAAAGAGAAGAGAACTCTTTGAGTTCTGGAATTTAGAGGAAGAATCCACTGAGGGATCTTCACAGGGTTGCTGAACACCCTGCAGACTCAGCAAGAAGTTGCTTGAGGCAGAGGATAGGCAGGAGGGAATCCAAGTATTCTCCATCTGTGGGAGAAAAAGGATAGAATCCCTTAGGGGTCTGAGTACCTGGAGAAGCTCAGAAGAGATAGCACGTTGCGCGAGGACTCTGCAAGGAGTGCAGAAGTCAAAGAATCCTTTGAGGATTCGGGAGTAAAAGCTCACGAGGAACAACATCGTGGAGAACGTAAGCAAGGCTTAAATCCGAGAGCTCCCAGAAGAAAATAGACAAAGGTCGAGGTCTCTGAGTTTTAAAAAAAAATCTTCCAAGTCTCGGAAGACAGTGTGCAAGCTCAGGAGGGAAAGCAACAACAACCGTCAGATTGGTTGGAGAAAAGAGATCTGGACCGTTGGTTTCCATGTCTAGGAAGCATCAGAGCGAGCGCACAGAAGAGGAGATCGTCAGTCATTGGATCTCACTCAGATACCCGTCAACCGTTGGATCGGGTGAAGATGTGCGGAGTTTAGCCTCTGGAGGAGCGCACAGGAAGAACGGAACTTGACCATGGGATCTTGATCTAGAGACCCAACAACCGTCGAATTTGTCAAGAGTTGCACAAGGTTTACCTTCATGGACAACAAAGGTGAAGTCCCGAAAGGATTGACTTATCGGGATATCGGAAATCGAGATATCGGAGTTCTCGAGGTTGAGAGATCAAGGCTTTATAAGTCCCGAAACAACAAAAGAATCGCAACCGTTGATTTGAGGAAGGACGCGTGTTGCACGATTGTCCAATTCGGAGATCCGAGCATTGGTATTCGTTGAGGCGAGAGTCCCGAAACAGGCATCGGGATATCGGGACTTCAACGATTGGGATATTGGGAGTCTCGAGGATAGGAGATCAGGGATTTCCATGGGAAAAATCTCGGAATCGATCTGAGCCATCCGTTTGTGGGGATACATGGCAGAGATCTAGCGACCCATCGGTATATCGACTACCGGGGTTTTGAGTTGACTGAGGATTTCTGTCATCGGGGTATCGAAAACTTTGAAATCACGAGATCGGATCTGGACCATCCATCTTGAGGAGTCACGTGGCAAAGATCTCGATTATCGGGGAAAGTCCCGATAGAAAGTCAAATCGGCACATTGGGGTTCGGTGTTTCGCGAATCCTGAGGGCAAGACTTTCAGATCATCAGAAGTCGTGAAATTGCAAGAGGCAATCAGGACCGTCCATCTTAAGGGGATGCATGGCAGTGATCGAAGCCTTTGGGAAAGGCCCCGATAGGAGAATCACATCGGGTAATCGGGATTCAGAGAATCAGGAATCCTGATGACAAGAGGTTTGTGCATTTCGACATTGCGATGTCTGAAACCCCGACGAGGGAATAAGGCTTCGGTCTTATGAGAAGTGGTCATGTGGACCAAAGCCTAGCTAGGAGGAGCTAAGGCGGGAAAAACCATTTCGACATTTCGGAGATTCGGTGATCGGGAGATTGCGGGGATAGAGGTTCATGACATCGAGGATCGTGAAACCTCGAAACCTGAAATTACATCGGGAAAGTTCACGGTTAAGTGCAGAAGAACCGTGCAGGTGAGTAGAAGGACCTATGGATCGGGTTTTCATCGGAGATTCCAGAAGGGAATCGAAAGAGCCGCTCCAGCTCGAGGGTAAAATTAGAATGATCCTTAAGACTGGGAGGTCAGCGCAGAGGCCTTTGCTGAGGCAGAGGGTGCGACCTGCATTAGTTTGGTATCATAGCCTGATTCTTGTCTGTATATTTAAGGCGAGGGAGGCATAAGAGGTAAAGAGCACTCTGATACACATCAAGTGGTATCAGAGCTAGAACTTTGTTTGTATATTTCAAGCAGAGGGAGAGAAGAAAAAAAGAAGACAGATTTCTGGAGACTCTGTAAGGATTTGTTTGCAGGAAGGAAACAATCAAGAAGGCAGTGAACAGGACTGTAGGATGAAGCTGGAAACACTCGGGGTACAGAGTGACAACAACAGGTTTTCTAGGAGATAAAATAGGGACAACAACATGGCTACTGAAGGCCATGGATTTGCTGGAAGAAAGGACCTAGAGCTGATGAGTGATGCAAAATGGGATGAAGAACTCGCTGAGATGAATGCGAGACTGGATGAAATTGCAATTGAAATGAGGCAGGATAAGAGGTTGAGATGGATGCATGAATGGCCCATGAGGAAGGCAAAAGCGAAATGTCCAATCAAGGAGTTGATGGTCAGAAGACAACGGAGGCTGTTAAGGGGATGGTTGAGGTATGCGGAAAACCTCAATGGACCTGAGGAAATGGTTCAGGTATGCGAACCAGAGACTGGGTACATTCTTGGTGAGGAGAATGAATTGGGATCAGCTGAAGATCTCAAGGACTGCCAAGAGGGAAGAAAGGAAATTCCCAATTGCCAGGCGGGCAACGAGTTGAGATCACTGTGGGATCTCATGGACTATCATGAGGACAACCAGGGAATTTCACATTGCCAGCTGGGCAATGAAATGAGGTCGCTGTGATATCTCACAGACTGCCAGGAGGGCAGTGAAAGGTTTCGAGTTTTCCAGGTGGGAAAGGAAACATAGATGGAATCAGTTGATCTCATAGTCTGCCAGGAGGGCAGTGAACAGATCCCATATTGCCAGGTGGGCAGGGATGAGAAGATGGGACTGTCTGAGAGTCTCATAAATTCAGAGATGGATTTAGATCAACAGATGCAGCTGACAGACAAGGAGGATTTGAGAAGCCTTATGATGATTGGGGGAATACAAATATTCCTACCACTTGCCCAGGAGGAGGTAGAAATTTGTGTTGCAGGTGTGACAACAATAGAAGGACAACTAGTTGAGACTGTCAGGGGAGAAGGATTGGAGCAGATATCTGAAGCTACCCAAGCAACAAAAGAGGAAAATGAGCATTCTAAGGAATGGCTCAACACTTTCAGCCAGGAAGCTGAGGAAGATGTAGCACTGAAGCTGACAGCAGAAGATAAAGTTCTCACTACATGGGAGATGGAGCTAGAGATGATGGAGGATTGGCTGAACAATCCAGAGCCAACAAGAGAACTGGTAGAAGTTGAGCTGTTAGAGAAGGTGACTGAACAGAAGGTCAGTCAGGAAGAGACTGCAGAGCTGAAGTCTACAGCAGAGTGGCAACTTGAGGCCACAGATGAAGATGAAGAAGGAGGAATGGGAGATCACAGTGATCTGCCCATGTGCAAAAAAAATTTGCAGCTGAGGAGACTGCAAAAATAGGGCCAGCCACTAGAGCAGTGGGACGCAGTGGTCGAGGAAATCAGAAGGATGATGTTAAGGTCAACAGATACTACCAGCAAGGAGAAGTTGGGCAGAAAGGCAGTAGAAGCAACAACAACAACACAAAAGTAGCAACGAAAGCAACAGGAAGATGGAGCAGATGAACAACTCCAGAGGATGATTTGGGATCCAGGAGGATTTCAACATCAGAGATGGGAATCTCATGAGCAGGAGCTCATGAATTTTGCAGCTGGGGAGTATGATGCAAGAGCATCTCTCCACATCATCCAACCAGCCAACCAGCCACGTCAACGAAATCGAATTGCGTGATGAAGAGAGGCTCAGTCCTCGTTTGAAATCTGAATTCAATGTAATTAAATGATTAAGCTGGTGAGATGTGAAGCCATGCCTTTGTGCAGGCGTAAGTAGGTAGGCCTTTAATGTTTTGTAAGGCTGAGATCTAGATCCGATTCTAGACTAGACATCCCATTCAATGTAATTGAATAGGGTAGGTAGATTGGAGGGAAGAGCTCAAAGAGCCTCCTCATGTAAAAGATGAATTGTATCTCTTAGGAGAGTTAGTGGAATGAGAAGAGAATCTGCGAGTAGAGAGCAGAAGATAAAGAGCCGAGACCTTGTTACAGGTCGTGCTCAGGAACACCTTATAAATACAGGCATTTGCCATTTTAATATAAACAGAAGCAGTTTTTCCTGCATGTATTTTCTGTGTTATGTGGATGTCTGTGAGTGTTCTCTATATGTTGTAGGTTTGCATTTGTAGGAGTGTGTTTTATTTTCAGGCTAGAGTTTCTTTGTGGTTTCATGCCAGGAGGGCGTGACAGAGTACTACGGTCTCTAGATACTAGTGCACTGAGGCACTTTTGAACTCTGCGGATTCAGACAAAGACGTGCCAGGTGGGAACATAGCTGAAATAAATAACTCAGGGAAAGACCTATGAGGTTGTTGAACACCTCAGGAGGCAAGGTTGTGTAGGAGATACACAATTGCAGACAGAAGCTCTGAGGAGTTATGTGAAGCTCTTCCAAGTGGGCATTGAGCATATGCACAGTGGCACATTGGGAAGAAATTTGTTGTGAGTTCTTAAGAAGTCAGAATCACTGAGGATTCTGAGAGCTCTACTAGGTGGGCATTGAGCGGGTGCATAGGTGCACAGGAGACAGGACTGTTGGATGTTTTGTGAAAAGATACTCTGCTAGGAGGTTATTGAGTAAGTGTGCAGACATAAGAGAAGATAACTCTTTGAGTTATGGAATTTAGAGGAAGAATCCACTGAGGGATCTTCACAAGGTTGCTGAACACCCTGCAGACTCAACAAGAAGTTTCTTGAGGTAGAGGATAGCTAAGAGGGCATCCAAGTATTCTCCATCTGTTTGAGAAAAAGGATAAAATCCCTTAGGGGTCTGAGTACCTGGAGAAGCTCAGAAGAGATAGCACGTTGCGTGAGGACTCTGTAAGGAGTGCAGAAGTCAAAGAATCCTTTGAGGATTCGGGAGTAAAAGCTCAGGAGGAACAACGTCATGGAGAACATAAGCGAGGCTTAAAGCTGAGAGCTCGTAGAAGAAAATAGACAAAGGTTGAGGCCTCTGAGTTTTGAAAAAAAAATTCTTCCAAGTCTCAGAAGACAGTGTGCAAGCTCAGGAGGGAAAGAAACAACAACCGTCAGATCGACTGGAGAAAAGAGATCTGGACCGTTGGTTTCCACGTCCAGGAAGCATCAGAGCGAGCACATAGAAGAGGAGATTGTCATTCGTCATATCTCACTCAGATACCCATCAACCATTGGATCGGGTGAAGACGTGTGAATTTTAGCCTCTGGAGGAGTGTACAGGAAGAACGAATCTTGACCGTGGGATCTTGATCCAGAGACCCGAAAATTGTTGGATTTGTTGATATTTTCATGAGGTTTACCTTCGTGAACAACAGAGGTGAATTCCCGAAAGGATTGACTTATCGAGATATCGAAAATCAGGATATAGGAGTTCTCGAGGTCGAGAGATCGAGGCTTTATAAGTCCCAAAAAAGCGAAAGAATCACAGTCGTTGATTTGAGGAAGGACGCGTGTTATGCGATCATCCAATTCGGATATCCGGGCACTGGTATTTGTGGAGGCGAGAGTCCCGAAATAGGCGTCGGGATATCGAGACTTCAACGATCGAGATATCGGGAGTCTCGAGGATAGGAGATCGAGGATTTCCATGGGAAAAATCCCGGAATTGATCTGAGCCATCCGTTTGTGGGGATACGTGGAAGAGATCTAGTGACCCATTGGTATATCGGCTACCTAGGTTTTGAGTTGACAGAGGATTTCTGTCATCGGGGTATCAAAAACTCTGAAATCACAAGATCGGATTTGGACCGTCCATCTTGAGGAGACACGTGGCGGAGATCCCGATTATCAGGGAAAGTCTCGATAGAAAGTCAAATCGATGCATCGGGGTTCAGTGTTTCGCGAATCCCGAGGGAAAGACTTCCGGAGCATCAGAAGTCACGAAATCGTGAGAGGCAATTAGGACCGTCCGTCTTGAGGGGATGCATGGCAGCGATCGAAGCCTTCGGGAAAGGCCCTGATAGGAGAATCACATCAGGTAATCGGGATTCGGAGAATCTAGAATCCTGATGACAAGATGTTTGTGCATTTCGGCATTGCGATGTCCGAAACCCCGATGAGGGAATAAGGCTGCAGTCTTATGAGAAGTGGTCATGTGGACCAGAGCCTAGCCAAGAGGGGCTAAGGCGGGAAAAACCGTTTCGGCATTTCGTAGATTTGGTGATCGGGAGATCGTGGGGATAGAGGTTCGTGACATCGAGGATCGCGAAACCCCGAAACCCAAAATTACATCGGGAAAGTTCACGGTTAAGTGCAGAAGAGCCGTGCAGGTGAGTAGAAGGACCTGTGGATCGGGTTTTCATCGGAGATTCCAGAAGTGAATCGAAAGAGCCGCTCCAGCTCGAGGGTAAAATTAGAATGATCCTTAAGACCCGGAGGTCAGCGCAAAGGCCTTTGCTGAGGTAGAGGGTGCGAGCTGCGTCACTAAATTAATATGGTCAATGTTTGCTGCAAGCGCAACAAATATGGTCAACGTTCATTGCAAGCTCGACGAATGAACGTTAAAAGTGGCCGTTAAATATGACAAATAAATAGGTAAAAAAAAGAAATATCTTAGGTCACTGCCATCACAATTGCAACGATTGTGACCTAAAATTGAACTATAAATATTTGACGATTTAAATATGTTGCGACAATCTTGCTATAACAATGACTGTTCCGAAAGGGTATTTTTGTGCATAAGTTGTGCGAAAGAATGACGCAGAATATAGTTAGAAGTGGGGAAAAAAGGAAAGCGGGTTAAAAGGGTGATGATAGATGTTATTGTCCTTGTAAAAATTGTTGCCTCATACGTCATGTAAGAATTTTAATAGCAACAACTACAAAACATTGTAGGAAATATGGGCACATTGATGGCATATTGAATGAATATTGTCCCATGGTAATTATCTATATATTCATTATCTTTTTTTATTTTGTCAATTTTATATATATATATATATATATGTATATATATTGGTTGAATGTTTGGTATAGTATACACTAATTTTGCATGATTGTTTTTAATTATAAAGTTAGAGTTTCCCTCTAACTTTCCACTGAATATTTCACCAAGTATTAGTAGAAATGATGTTGTACAAGCTGAGGAACATCATGACCAAGAAAATGAGGATCTCATGGAAGAAGATGATGGGGCAAATAAAGCTAATGATCCCATGGAAGAAGATGATGGGGCAAATAAAGTTAATGATCCCATGGAAGAAGATGATGGGACAAATCAAATCATCCAAGATTTGTTTTTGCAGCCGGATGAGGATGAGGACAATGCTGGTATTTATGATGAACCTCTATTAGAAAAGGCAAATAAACGACTTTATGAAGGATCAAGAGTAAATCTTATCTCTACTACATTGCTACTAGTGAACTTAAAGGTTATGAATAATTTGTCAAACACTTGTATGACACAAATCCTAAGGTATGTAATATGTTTCATCTCATATTATACATAAATGTTGATTATTTTCTATTTGTTTTTAGTGTTAATTAATGTGTAAAATAAGAATGCAATTTTTACGATTAATATTCTTACATTAATTAGTTATTTGCTATGTTGTAGATTTTAGGTGAATTTTTGTTACCATCGTCAAATATTTTACCTCGCACATATCGAGGTTTGCATGCCATTATGAAAGACATTGGAATGGATTATGAAACTATAGATGCATGTCCTAATGAACATATTATATATTATGGACAAAATTCTTCGAAAATGGAAAGTCCGCAATGTATTATCAGTAGATATCGAACCGATCAAGTAACAAAAAGGGTGCCTCGAAAGGTTCTTCGTCATATTCCCATAATTCCACATTTTCAGCAATTGTTCAGGTGTGAAAGCATACAAAATTTATGGATTACCATGCACGTAACAGAAGTGGAGATGGTTTTCTTCGAATGGATGCCGATGGTTCTGCATTTAGGTAAATTGAGGAAAAATGGGTAGATTTCAAAGATGAACCTCATAATGTTAGGCTTTCATTGGCAGCTGATGGTGTTAATCCATTCAGAGAGATTAGGTCTATTTACTCAATGTGGCCTATTTTTGTTATCAGCAATAACATTCCTCCTTGGATGTCAATAAAGAGGGAGCACATAATGTTGACAATGATTGTTCCAGGTATTTGTTTACATTAATTTTTTGAATTTAACATTTTTATTTGTTTCAATTTTTGCATAACATATTTTGTTTATTTATTTAATTATATATATCACATGATATCATTCCTATAGTAATTATGTGTAATTTCAAACAATTAGGTAAGTACCAGGTTAAATATATGAATTTATATATTGAGCCTCTTATCGACGAGCTACTAAAGTTATGGGTTGGCATCACAATGTATGACATATGTAAACCAATTGGGGAGAAGAAATTTAAATTCCGTGGAATACTTTTATGGACAATTCATGATGCCCCTGGACTAACATTTTTGTGGTATGTAGCATTATAATATTTCTCTTTAATACTATATAATATTTTAATGTTATCATGGTTCATGTTTAATTTTTAAATAATCTTATCGTATAATCGACATTAATCCATTTGTTGCAGGTCTTCAACCAAAGGGTAAATTTGCATGTCCAGTTTGTGGCCCTAAAATGAAGTATCGTCATTCAATTTTTTTATGAAAGATGGTGTTTGATGAGTATATTCACCTTCTTCCTAAGAACCATAGGTATCGTACTACTAAAAAAAATATTTTCAATGGGAAAGAAGAGACTGGTTTAAAACCACGAAGAATGACACCTCACCTATGGAGGTTGGAATATAATAGAAATCGTCAAGGTACTCAATTTCATAATGTATCATAGATCATGTAATGTTTTGAATGTTTATTTTAATCATTGAATTTATTTTACCATATTTGATAATTATTTTTGTTATTTATTTTATGCTTCATGAAGGTCGCAATCATCATGAAGGTATTAATAATGGGCTTCCACAAGGAATTAAATGTTATCCCGCTCAATTCATGAGGTTTCCCTACTATGAGGAGATAAAAATAGCTCATTTGTTTGATACAATGCATATCAGGAAGAATGTGACTGAAACGTTATGGCAAATCATAGATGGTAGGAGGGACAAAGAAAAAATTGTCAAAATTTGTACTGACATTCAGGAAGCCAATCATGCAATGTGAAGTGTGATCCGATATTCAAATAGATCAGATGGAGTACTAGACCAAAATAACCTTCCATGGTTATTAACAGAGAAACAAAGCAATGATGTAAAAGAGGTCATTCAAAGAATTAAATTTCTCACAGGTTTTGCTTCATACATAAAAAATATCTTAACGAAGAAAGGTGAATTTGGTGGGGTTCACGAAGATGTTTTTTGTAGGTTCTTTCCATTCAATTTTGAAGGAAAATTGTGGGATTGGTATAATGTCTGACCAATTTGAACAATCCATAGTTGGTTTTAATTAAAATAGACATTAAAAAATTCTTATAGTGAATTTTATCATGTGGCCGAAATTGTAGGAGTTTTGTGCAATGTACATGGAAGATGCGGAGTCCATCTAATATTTCAACACAATATATAAGCTTCCACCTCAAATTTTTTATGAGGTATATGTGCAAGCTCTTCTAGAAACTATATCCATTTTCACTTTGTAGAAGGGAATACTTAGCTTGTGAAGAAGTACAAATCCTTAAGAAATATTTGGAGTATCCTCTGACTTTGCCTCCTTTTATCAAATCCAATAATACGTATAATGAAAGTAACTCATTTCAATCAAATATAGCTGAAATTGAAAATGTGCTTGTCGTCGTCCTAATACACACCTATTGAAAGTTCTTTTATAACATATTGTATTTGTAGATGATCCCTTGCTAAGTTGAAATCCTACAATAGGTTTTGAACTTAGCCTCGTTGTTACTTTTTATTGCACATGTAACCAAAGTATGCCAATGCCAAGTGAACCCTTTGGTTGTCTTGGATGACACCATCATTTATTATCAATCCCTATGAAGAACCATCAAAGTGTAGGTTATGCCAAGTATGTTTTGGTGTTTTCTAGTATATTGATGATGTCTTAGTGGTGCTTTTATCATTGTCATTAGAAACATTTTAGGGTGGGGTTACTAATATTAAATGACTTCATTTATACATGAACTAGGTTATAGTCATATAATGACGATGATAGTTAAGATGATCATGATGGAAATTCCCCTCTTAAATTAAATACAATATTTTGAATGTTTGGAACTCTTAGGTGGTTATGGTACCTTAGACAAGTTTAATTTTCATTTTCATTTATAATAACCATATTTGGTGAGGGGAATCAAAATCCTAGGATGTATTGCTTCAAGGATTTACAAGGAAAATTTATCCCACAATGAATTAAGGGTTCCACTTGTGTTAGTTATGGTAGGTTTTGACTCATTCATTGCTAAATCACAATTTAATTAATTCAACTAAACAACCTTAAAAATAAAATGAATTAAGTCTTACAAGTAAGCCTCCCTCTTAACACATATATATCTTTTTCTATCCAATATTATTTTGGCTCATTTAATTATTTTATTAGATGAGGTATCAAACAAAAGTATGATGGATATATCCTTCTATTTCATTGAGATTTTTATCCTCTTGATTAAGCTGTTAGGTCAATGTTTTACTAAATTAGTTATAGAGAAGTATTCCCTTCCGATAACAAAGAATATTTCAAGTTCAACATGTGGTAAATTAGAGGCTACCGAATTATAGAAGAAGGATAAATGTTAAATGATTTTGACCTTTTGTGATTTTCCCTCACTAGATTCTATCTAGGCAATCTTTGTTGAAATTGCATTTTTGGATTGATGAATTTGTTGTTTTTACTAGAAAAATGGATTCAACACTCTCGAATACCCCTACTGCACTTGGATTATGTAATGTTAGCATTTGATATCTACTATTTCATCAATCCAAAATGATTCCTTCCATATTTGAAGCCAAAAGTTTCAATTTCTGCTCCCATTATTTTGAATAGTTGCAAAAGGGTGACCTCATTAGACATATAGATAATAGCCAAATTTTATTTATTTTGCCCAATTTTTTTTTTTTTTAAATAAATAGTCTTCGTCGCAATTTCGACGCATAACATAAATCTTGCGACGAATTTGCTATATAAACCAAGAAAAGTTGTCATCGCAATTTTGATGCACAATAGAAATCCTGCGACAAATTTGCTATATAAACCAAGAAAAGTTGTCGTCGCAATTTCGACGCACAACAGAAATCTTGCGACAAATTTTCTATATAAGCCAAGAAAAGTTGTCTTCGCAATTTCAACGCACAACATAAATCTTGTGACGAATTTGCTATATAAGCCAAGAAAATTTGTCGTCGCAATGTCGACGCACAACATAAATCCTGCGACGAAATTGCTATATAAATTACGAAAGTTTTCATTGCAATTTCAACGCACAATAGAAATCATGCGATGAAATTTCTATATAAACCACAAAAGTTGTTGTCGCAATTTCTACTCACAATAGAAATCCTGCGACACATTTTCTATATAAACCACAAAATTTGTATAGAAAAATCGTCACTATATACCATGTTGTCTTCACAATAGCGATGAACATTTCGATAGTCTATTCGTCGAGTGTGCGACGATTTCCTTGTTGTTTCTCTCTTTCGACGAATTCTTCACTTAGTCGTATTGGCGATGATATTTATTTTTTTGTCGCAATTGTGAGAAGTTCCCTACGGTGGTCTCTCTTGCGATGTTAATTAAAGTTCATCGAAATTTCCATGTCACATGAAATGACGTTTGAGAGACTCAATATTCGTCGCAATATCCACAACATAACGTCACAAGAGCATCCAAATAGTTGTCGCAAAATGAACCAAATTTGCTAGTGGTAAAATTCAGATTCATGTCATGTTCTTTTAGAAAGATAAATTGAAAATAGAAGTTCAAAGGTTTACGGGGGAATTGGAAATGATAAAATCAGAAAAGGGATCCCAAAGGCCTCCATCTCATGATTTGGATTTATTAGTGCAAGCAACCCATATTTTAGGAGGAAAGACTGTGCCATCAAAGGAGGTTGAAACACATGAAACATTTAATGAATATTTGTGTCCTAAGTGTGGGTATATTTATAGATTGGATGGGTATGAGGTGACCCTTCTTGAGCCCTCAACTTTGGGACTAATCATAATACAGGAAAAGATAGTTGAGGTAACAAAGAGAAAGAAAGTCATTGGCACACAAGAACGAGTGGATAAGAAAGAAAACAAGCAAATTGCTGAAACACATGATAATTCCACTGTAACACAAGAACCAATAGTACCTGATTTAAATACATAGTCTAATAAGGATATACATGAATCTTTCACTGTAACAAAAGAAACAATGATGGCTAAGACTAGTGAACTAGCCCGGCCTGAGAATACCATTTCTACACAAGAACCAATGATAACTAATTTAAATCAACAATTTGATGAGGCCACAAAATAAGCCAATGTAACAAAAGAACTAGTGGCCGAGGAAGAGGAATTACCATATCCAGATAAAGTAATGGTTACATAAGAACCAATGACACAAGTTCAAATTCCTCTGGAAATCAGTGATGAGGATGAACAAGAAGTTGACCATTAGGACACAAAAGATAATACTATCTTTTTGCTGGCAGATATTGATAAATGGAAGCAACATTTTTCCATGTTTGGAGAAGAAATGATTCCTCTACCAGCCCATATAAAGAAAATACAAGATCTCAGGGAGAAATATGCTGAATTTTTGACGTCTCAAAAATTTAAATGGGAAGAAATGAAGAAGAAATAAGGAGAGTTAAAGAAGATGCAAGCGATGTGCCAGATTATGAAACATGATAAAAATGAAATGTATTTGTTAGTAGTGTAAATGTGTTGAGCCTGTAAAGAATAGATCTAGCTATAAAATGACATACACAATTTGCAGAGAACATATGAGAAAAGAGAAACAGGAGATAAAGAATGGAAGAATTATCATTAACCAAATGAATGAATGATAATTTACACATGATATACTCTGTATAAATCAACTAATGTGCACTATAGGAGAAGCTAATGCATCATAGTGGTGGTCTAGAGTGATCTACACACACACCAACAGTTACGGGAGTACACATCCACCTAGTCTAGTCCCTCAGGGAGTTACAAGACTGAACTGTCACCTAGTCTGAGTTAACTAGTCTCTCAGTCTTCAATTAACTGACTAAAACCGAGTGAAGTGAGGAGGAGATAAATGAATCATGAGTAATGCACAAGTCTAGTGATAATACCAAGGACAATGCACATTAATTGTTGATGATCCCAATGTTGCATGGTGATAATCCCAATGTGGCATCTAGACTCCACTCAACTGATCAAACTGAAGTGTGAACCAAAGAGAATATTCTCCCTAAACTATAGGATACTGAATAATGACTAATAAACATAGGGAAAACCTTAGGAAAAATAAATCCTAGGTGTGTGTGAAGTATCTCCAACATCCCCCTTGAGAAAATAAAGAATAGGTATCGAAAATGAGGTCATGTTATGTACCCAAATACAAAAGATGCAATGAAATAAATGAGGGAAGAGGGAAAACCTCATGGGAACCCCCCCCCTCAAAGTACAATTTATGTAAAAATAAGAACTAACAATTGCTAGGAAACTCTGTCCTTCACTCAAAGACGACTGTGCAGAGAATGGAACTTATACTCAGTGAAGATCTTGGTGAAGATGTTTGCAGTCTGTTATGTTGAAGGACAAAAATGTAGGTCGATGATCCCCTCGTGTACTAAGTCATATATGTAGTGCATGTGGATCTCGATATGCTTCATCCGCTGCCTCTGAACTAGATCTCTGCAGAACTTCAGAGTGCTCTGGTTGTCACACCATATGACGATCGACCGATGAAACTAAATTCCCAAATCATTGAGAAAATGTTGTAGACACATAGCCTGAATGGTTATGTTAACTACCCCTTTTTACTCTACCTCGACTGAATATAGAGTAATAACAGTTTTCTTCTTTCTCGACCAACAGATAGGCTCGGAACCAAGACTAAGTGAGTAACCAGATGTGGACTTGCAATCAATGTTATCGCCAACCTAGTCAAAATCAGTGAACCTGATGAGGTCCAATGTAGAGTCTACTGCATAGTGAATCCCAAAGGTGATGGTGCCCTACATGTATCGAAGGATACACTTTGAAACCTTCCAATGAAACACACATGACTCCTGCATGAACTTGGAGACTCTTCCTACTGCATAGGAGAGGTATGATCTGGAGGGTATGAGATACAACAAGCTCCCCACTAGCTATCTATATAATGTGATTTCAACCAGTGGAGTGTCCCTGCCATCCTCAAGTCTGACTCCTGATAGGAAAGGATCCGGGGAAGACTTGTAGTTTGTTATGTGAAATCTCTCAAGGATATCTCATGCATACTTGGATTGAGACAATTTGATGCCTGATGCATCCTGTCTGATATCGAGTCCAAGGAATAAATGTAGCAGACCCATGTATTCCATCAAGAACTTGTCATGCATAATCCTCTTGAGTGCAACAATCGCTGAAGTCAAGAAATCGATGATCAACAAATCATCAACATAAAGAACTAGGAATAGAAGTGAATAAAGAGTTCTGAGCATGTAAACATTCGGGTCTGGCTTACAATGTATAAATTTCTGTGACAACATGTAGGAGTCCATATTGGCATACCATTCCCTTGGGGCTTGCTTGAGGCCATAAAGAGACTTCTTCAAATGATAGACCAAATATAAATCCTACATAAATCCTTGGGGCTACTCCATATAGATATCCCTAGAGATATCGTCATGAAGAAATGAATTCGTCACATCCATTTGATGGACTTCCCATCCCTTGGTTTCCACAATGGCAAGTTCCAAATGTATGGAATCCATCTTTTCTACTGGAGTGAAGGTCTCATTATAGTCAATGCCATGCACTTGCTGAAAGCCTTTGGAAACTAGACTGGATTTGTATCTGCTAACCTGCCCATCCACTACGCTCTTGGTCCTATAGACCCATCTGCACTTGACAAGTTTCCTTCCTGAAGGAAGGGGAAATATATCCCAAGTCCGGTTCTCGAGAAGGGAGTTGTACTCCTCTTGCATGGTGGATTCCCAAAAGGGATTTCCAACAACCTCGCCATAGGACTGTGGACAGGGATGATTTTAGGGGCTAAATTTTGCTCATGGGCTAATTTTCCATGGTTTTTCCAAAAAACGAGATTCATTATTTTAAAACTGATTCGCCCAATTTCTATAGGATAAAATTATTTTACCTTAAAAGTCGCCAAAATTTTATAAAATTGATATGAAATCCTTAGAAATTTGAATATTTTTACAAAAATATCGCCAATCATTTCTAGTTGGCATATGAAGGATTAGTAAGATTCGCCAAGGTTTCTACATTTAAAAATAAATTTCCATCCTTAAAATCATCCCTGACTGTGGATATGAAGACTGAACCAAGATAACATGCTTGGGTGGCATTGGGTCAGTGGAAATTAGTGCAAGATGAGGCTCCTCAAAATTAGATCGAGTCCTCCTAGTATCAACTGGATCCCCAACAAGATCTCTTGCATCTTGAAGATTAGTCTTGGCCCACTTGGGCCTCTACTCTGGCTCTGCATCTACATCTATATGCATTGAATCTACATCTGACTGTACTAACTCTATATCTGGATCATTTGAATCCTCTGAATTAGAACTCTCATCTGAATAAGAGTTGACATGTGCATGCTCATCATCTCTAACAGGTGGAAGAACCAAAGTGTCTACATGCGGCTGCTGAGGTACATGCAAGACAATTTCCTCGAATTGGACACTTTGCTTAATGAAAAGTCAGTCTGAGAAAATATAAATGAGCATGTATCCCTTCACACCATTGAGGTATCCAACAAATATACACTCTATTCTCTATAGATCAAGTTCCTTCCTCATCTCAGAGGGAATCTTGGCCCAAGCACGTGAACAAAAAATATAGAAGTGTGTCACTTCTGGTTTGAGGCCTCTCCAATCCTCGTAGGGGGTCTTATCCTTGAACATTTTATGGAGATATCTATTTTGGATGTAGGTTGCACAATTAAGTGCTTCATCCCATAATATCTATGGAAGTGACTTTTCATGTAGCATGCAAGATGCCATCTCTTTTAGAGATCTATTTTTCCCCTCAACAACTTTGTTTTGCTGCGGAGTATAGGGAGTCGTGTGTTGCAACTGAATCCCTTCATCATGAGAAATATTTTGTAGCTCATGGTTGAAATACTCTCCCTCGTTATCTGTTCATAGGAATTTTATTTTCTTTCCTAACTGTGTCTCAACAAGGGCTTTGAAATATTTGAGGTGTTGAAAGACCTCTGATTTTTTCCTGAGAAAGAAAATCCATGTGAAGCGTGAGAAATCATGAACAAAAATGAGAACATATGTTACTTTATTGATTTATGGATGTGGAAAAGGGCCCATGAGGTCACTATGGATCAGATCTAAAGGAAACGAGGCCTTCTGAGTCTTTGGTTTGTCAAATTTCTCTTGAGGGTGTTTTCCAAGAAGACATCCCTCAAAAATTTCTTTCGAGAAGTGGATGTCAAGTATACCATCAACCATTCCATACTTGCTAAGTTGTTTCATATATCTGAAATTTAAATGCTTGAACCTTTCATTCCATATCCTACTTCTTTCATCAACATGGGTAAGTAGTAATGCAAAATCTAGTTCAATAAATTCAAAAAATGTGTAGAGTCTAGATTGATGATTTACCTCACCAGTAGAAGCCCTAGAATTGGTTTGCATGTCATAGATATCCACTGCATTAGGTGTGAATACATCTCTCTTTCTCATGCTAAATTTTGTTGGTGCAGACCCCACCTCTTCCTTCGGGGTCTACACGACCTCCCAGTCTAGGATCGTTCTTCAAAACACCTGAGTCGGATTGACTCTTCGACTCCCTGCTAGAACCTGACAAAATCTACCACAGGTCTTTCTTTCTCCAAAGTGAAAGTCTCTCAATCCCATGGCTCTCTTCTTGGTCCTTTGAATAAAGTTGGTGAAGACACTCGCTCTCCATTCTAGGCCCTTTCTATCACATGTCCTTGGGCTGTGTCCCGGGGCTCAATCACACAAAGCACTTTGAGCTTTAGGCTTTGACTCTTTCCACGACAGCCAACTCTTACATTCTCGAGCTCCAAATCAGTGAAATTCAAATGAGGTGAGGATCAACGGTCCTCGTCTCTTCTTCTTATAGATGACTGTGATCTCTTCGGACTTCAACCTTCAAGAGTCTCTCGATATCCTCCTTTGATATATCCCAGAGTGTTTTTCCTCTAGATCAACAGACTGCTTCCATGTGTCCCCTCCAGATCCAATGGTATGGATTCAAGCCGCTCTTCGTGACTTCGCGAAGATACTTGTTTTCTCCTGGAAAACCTCCCGAAGCTCCAACTCCCGGATCTCCTGATATTCTGCCACTTGTCTCCTCCTGAAGATGGAATATTTTATGGTCTTTAGGAATTCGACAAGTCCTCGACCTTCTTGCAAACTTAGCGCAATTTCTTCTTGAGACTTTGAATGTTCTCGATCTTCTTTTGCACTCCTTGTAGAGTTCTGCACAATCCTTCTGTGGCTTTTCTCAGCTTGAAAACCTCCAAGGTTCCCAGTTCCTCTACGTCCTTCAGTGGACTTCCTCATGCCCTCCTGGAAACTTAACGCCCTTCCTCCTAAGCTTGTAAGGTAAAATTACAATCTCCTTGGTGCACTCCTTATGCTTGTCTAATCCTTTCGACGACTTCTCCCTTAGCCTGTCTGAAAGTATTAAGGCATCTCCTTTCCTTTGTCGATGCACTCTTGAAAATCCTTACTTCCTCAGAGTGTTCAACAACAATGGGATTCTCTTAAGGACTCCAATACTTCAGAATGTGTTTCTCGAGTATTCTCTCGTCTTTGCTCTATTCCCTCCTAGAAGAGTGTTACAGAGTGTTTAGTAACTTGGCGTTGTGTTTCCTCCTACACATTATTTCTTTCCAAGGTACCCAACGACCTTGAAATTTCCTCCCGAGTCTATGAATTATCCTGGTGTGACCTCCTAGAAGATTCTCTTCTAACTCAACTGAGTTCAGATACGCACTCCTTATGTCGGATCACAGAGTCTCAACTCTCTGTCACACACTCCTTGCACTTAGCCTTGAGAACCAGACTTAATTCAACACACTCACATATAGAAGATTATAACTCTATCCCTGTAGACAATTTCTAACATACATCTACATCTCAAATGCATATGAATGGCATTCACAACAAAACATCCATTACACAACAATTTGCAAACAGGAAAATCTGTCCTTTTTCTATTGGTGGTGGAATGTCCATTACAATATACGAGTCCGGACTACAACTGAGTCTCAACTCTCTGTGTTTCTCTCCCTATCTCCTATGCATGCTTTACTGGCAATTATACAAGAGTTTATACAAGAGGGGCTCGACGAGATTCCCTCCAAATAAGCTAGTCGTGTCTAATCACCTTTCAAAACACTTGCCTAATGGGTGGATTACTGTCACACACCCACTATGGAAAATTAAAATTTTCACCTTTTCTTGAGGGACAAAATCCCCGAATTCCTACGGGGGGCTAGCACAAGATAGCTATTCCCTTGTCCTCCTCCATGTGACCCTGTCCTGTGGCCTAGGGATACTCCTCCAAGTACTCTAGATTTTGTGATTCAGGGAATGGAAATGCAGTGCCTTGTTTCCTTTCCCTTTCAAATCCCCGACACCCGGAGACTCGATACCATCCAAATCTACGGTCTAGATATTCCACTTGACCAATGGTCCAGATTAAATCCTAACATTCTACCTTTTGGGATTCTGGTGGGGTCTTCACCTCCCAACTCCCGAATTCAAATCTCTGGTAAATGAAATCAATGGTTTAGATCTGAGCTAGATCAATGGTCCACAAACCTTGTGATCTAACAACTATGATCTCCCTTGAATCAATGACTAGAATTAAGTCATGATTTCATGACTCGCGAGTTCTAAGACCTCGTCCTGTTGACTTCCTTCAATAGTGATTCAACGAAACACTAAATGCTCGCCACGTGTCCTCTCTGATGGATGGTCCTGATTATTTCGAGACTCCTTCTTTCGCGAATTTGGGGAAGTCTTCACTCCTATTTCCTCAGTAACCAATTTCCCAATGGATGTAGATCTCTTCCACGTGTCACCCTAGTCTAGAATAAACTTCGCAATTTCGGTAATTGTGAACCCTCGTTTGTCACCATCCTTATACTCCTAAGTTCTGAAACCCTGGTGGCTTCCAGATGTTCGCCACCTGTCCTCCAAAATGGATGACTGGATGGATCTCTTCGTAGTTTCGTGATTCAAGAGTTTTTACAGCTCCTCCTCACCAATCTCCTAGTAACCAGTTTCCCGACAAATGTAGATTTCCCTCCACATATCCCTTCCAATGGACAGCCAAGGTGACTTCCCATGGGTCCTGGGATCTACTGTCTCGATTCCTCTACTACTAGTGAAGACTGAAGGGTTCAAGGCATTGACACCTACGTTCCTTCTTCCATTCTAACGGTCATGACAGACCTCCGATCCTCCCGAAAGGATCTCATCCACTCATCCTCCAAATGAAGGGATACTCCCTCTCATTACTTGAACTTGTCTCTATCCCTCCTGAGCTTCGTCAGTTATAAATGATTTAAGAGTGTTACACTCTTTCTCCTAGACTAAACACCTAAAGGGATCTTCAGCACAATTATTGCGCTCCTTCATCAAGTCTAGGACTTAAGGGGTTCTGGGTTTCTATTTGCCTTGTCGGGAGCCTGTTCATGTCTGCACTACCTCTCCCGAGCTTAAAAAACTCCATCCTCCAAGGGACTCAGAGAGACTAAGAGAGTAAACCTATGTGCATGAGACTACGCCTGAGGTTGACGAACTCCCAGTTCATGGCTCTAACTCAAGCTACCATAGAATGAAATCATTTATGAGTGCCAATCATGTCCTATCCATATAATTTTCTTACTTGTCTAATTATACAACCGAGTAGAAATAGAAGAGGTACAATCTATCCATTAAGAAATCATGCATAGTTCCTGCAAGATACACAATATAGCTAATTCATACACAGTTACAGACAAATTACACAGGTCAGGAGATCACTTATCTATTATAGGTTTCCTTCAACCAACTGACTGTGGTTGTTTGGCCTTCCACCTGACCATAGGCTCAGAGGCATTCAATATTAGCACTCTGGACACCCCCGTGCCAAGCCATGATATCACTAGGGAGTTCTCATGGTTCTTAGGAGTTATGTCTCTTTTCCAGCTTCTGCTCAGGTTCTGTTCTCTAAAAATCAGAGATTTCTCTTGTAGTTATGGCCTCGATGAGGTTTCTTATATGCTCACTCGACATCAAGCTCGTGACCTTCTGTTCGTGTTTCACTGGAGAGATCCATGCCTCCTCCTTGTGAGCCTACGCTTTTTTCTGGTATCTCCTTTCTTGTTGCCTCCATGTGTATCTCTCACCTTCCTTCTGTCAGAAGGAAGCTCAGGTAAGCTTGGTCTGCCAAACCTTGTTGTACTTTCGGCTGACCTCCTGCAGCTAGACCATGCTCCCATTCATGGGTGTGGTTGGTAATTCAACCACCGATCCTTTCTTCATTAACTGATTTTCTTTTCTTGGGATTCGAAGGAGGTTTTTTCATCCTTATCAAGGGATATTTTGGGGTTATTTGGTATAATGAATCCTCTTGTATAGTTTTCACATTCTTCCTCTAGTGATATCATGGCCAGTACTTTCAAGGATTCACCCCCACATTCAGTTATTTGGAAACTCAATCAATAATACATTGACATTTTCCTCATTTCTTATCATGGTAATTCCTATTTTATGATTAATTACAAATTGGGGGAAACAAGGTGTTACAATTCCCTCCCCCCTTAAAGGAACATCGTCCTCGGTGTTCTTTCTCAAAAACACCCGTCATGCCTTTCTTATTCAACTGCTTCAGAAATCTCGATATTTCTTTCTTCATCATGTCCTTTCTCATACCCTTAGTCTTCGTCACCTGCCTTCAATAATTCTTGGAAAACAAGCATGTTAATCATAGTCTGATGCAAAAACATTGGCATAAAAATTTCTAGGATTTTTTTTTTTTTTTTATAATCTTAGCACAATACTTATCTGTGCATTTTGTGGATCTTTGGCCACATGGTTGTTTTTTTATCCAAGCTCACCACTTTCCTTGACATACCCATTGGGTGCATGATCCCAATCCATAGTTTACAATAACTATCAAGGTCTCATCTTCCTTGCGGTCAATCACCCTCCATGCCCAGGCTCAATCATCCCCTTCACTGTTATACAGTCCCTCAGGTGATCCATCTTGCCTTGCCAATGTTTTCTCACACAAGAATAATTTTAGAGACTCTATCGAGTCTTACAGTTGAGGCGTCCCTCAGACTTTCTCTGCTGAGGTGTCCCTCCGGCTTGTGTTACCTCGACACAATAATTTTCAGGAAATCATGGCTTATTACAGGGTTTTCATGGCTCAGTAGTAGCCATGTTTATTATTTTCAACTTTGAAAGCCTTCATCCATCCTTTCTGGACACATATTTTCTTCTCACCTGTATCACAAGTATACAAGATTCATGAGACATCGTTATAAATTTTAAATTAAAAATTTTGTTGCAAATCTATCACCCATAGATTTTCCAATCTTTTCGTTTATTTTCAGATCTGTTCCATACAGAACCAGATTCACAAGCATGGGACTTTATTTCCCATAACATTTATCTCAACAGGAAATTGGTCTTCCTTATGGGCTTACAACATTGCCATATCCAAGACTCTTTTACTTCCCGCACCTTCAACTTCAATCAACCAACAAATTGTTAGTTCCCCAGGCACATATATTTTATTATATCTTTATAACGTTGTCACAAACAATTTTAGAGTTGTGCATACCAACAATCAAATTCTCTTTCTCAAAAAGGAAAATACCATTCCTTGCAGTTTGGCTCAATAGGCAATTGGTCTTCTTTATGGCTTACATCACTACTATATCCATTTCCCTTTGTTTCCTGCAATTCATTCTTTCCATAGCCAAACAAACTATTAGTCTCTCATTCATCCATGTATATATATATATATATATATATATATATATATATTCAAAACCATGCATGCTTAACAATTCATCACATGTATATAAACATATAAAGGGAATCTCATTCCTTGCCTATGCCTCATTTCAACATACCAACCTTTCAAAACATAATTCAACATTTCAAAGGATTTAACAAATGTGCCAATATTCACGACCATATTCATACCCAATGCACTCTTGCATTGCTTTCAAGTTTTTCACACTTTATGACAGGTTCTTGGCCAAGGTGTGTTGAAATTTAACCGACCTCTTCACCACATGGCTTATTCATTTTCATTCACTCTTACAGCAGGACCATGCTTCCTGATATAGGCCGATCATGATCCCCAAATCAGTATACATGAACTCAAAGTTTCACATGAATGATTTTAAGCACTCCTTGATTGGTCAATGGATTCATGACATATCAGTTCATGAATTCTCCCAAGGGTTACAAACAATGTTTACCACCAGAGATTCATACCTCCATTATTCAGGTTCTCCTTCCTGGATCATACCCTACTTGGGTATCCAAGGCATACAACTTCCTTTCAAAAGTTCATGCATAATACTAAGACAATAAAATATTTCAGAAGGGGTTCTTACCAAATCCCTTCATACTTTGTGCCACATAGGCATGAATATCTTTATACCGGTTCTTGGTTGCTAGGACCCTCTTTCTGATTTTTACCTCATCAACATTGCTTTATGGGGACTTTTACATCCCTGTAAACAATCTTTCACCGACAACCTTCTCTTGGTCATTCTCTATTTGAGCTTGCCCATCATTGGCAACTGTCTTCCTCAATAACTCCAATTCATTTCTATACACAACATGCATAATCATAGACACAATTACATTAGTCGTAATATTAAACCAAATACATGTATCATAACATTCGAATTCATAAACATCTTCAAATGTTTCCACAAGTGCATCACAAGCAAATTTCGATTGTATCTTTGGAAATACAATCCTTATTACTTATAGTGTCAAGACCTTTTCACTTTTATTGGAGTACCAACTTTCTCATCCAAGAGAAAACATAATACTCAGCGAGGAAGAAGTTGAGGACTCTCCCCTTCTTCCAACTCTTCCTACACTACCTGGGACTTTTTAGCCCAGTCGAGTTATCTCTAAGGCCTGACTGCCTTTTCTTAATCATGGATTCAACCAAGCCTAATCAGTTAAACGTACTCATTTATTCATTTAATCATACTCAGAGGGTTTTCTTGCCTTTATCAACTATACCGGTTTCCACAACTGCTCTTTTAATCCTACGACTTTGTTAAACAATTTATGGTTCTTAGGGGGATGAAAGTGTTCCTCCTTTTCTCCCCCTTTTACTTATGCAACCTACTTCTTATTGTGATCTTTCTTCTCTTTTCCTGAGCATCCCTGGGTTAGAATAATCCTAACTCTTATGATACATCATCATGCTTTAATAGAAAGAATATTTTTCCCATAATGAATCATGAACATGTGCATCCTGCACACTACCATTCGGTTATCAGAATGGTCAACATTCAATTGTTAATCTTCCACTTATACATTTATTTTAAAATGTAATCCAAGATTCTTATAAGCTTATATCCCCCTTGCTTAATTCTCAGCAGTCATTAAGGTTGTGAATCTATTCTTTTGAGAGAGTCCTTACACAGTTTTCTTTCGCCAAAAACTCCTTCAGCATGCAACTTCCTTGTTGCATATCCATCACTATTTGTGATGGCCTCAGCCTTGAGTTAGCTTTAGATTTTTACTAAATATTCCCCTTAAGTAATATAAACATGCATCTTTGTTAACTTACATCTATGACATACTTAACCATTTTCATAATCCTAAGCCTGTATGTAGCTTTCATAGATATATTCCACAACCCACATACATCTTTACTTTTAAGATCAGTCAACTCGAGATTGTTCACAATCCTTCTCATGTGATCCTCAAAGGCATAAACATTTGCCTCTTATCATGACAATAGAGCATCCTTGCTCGTTTACTCTTTCATTTATGTGTATTGGCTTTTCCTGGTGAGATGGAGCACCCCCCCCTTAAGCTATCATTCAAGATAGAACTTTCACGACTCTTTAGAATGGGGTCAAACATGTATCCATGGTATTCATTCAATCTTGGAAAAAACAATAATTTCTTTATATTTTGCTCATCGGGAAAACAATATTGTGCCTATAACTATACTCTTACATCATACGTGTGCATTACTTGCACATTTAATATCATTCATACCTTACTGGTATTAATATCAAGATTTCAATTATGAAGCTTCACAATGCATTAAAATCATGCGTATTCATCATACTAGCTCACGCCTTGTCCTCACACGGCCACTGGTGGTGACCACGATCAGAACTAAAAGGCGCTTCACATTTCACGATATTGGGATTCTTGTTGCAAGGAACTCTGGTTCCTAGATCCCCAAAATCTGAAAACCCAAAAGTTTGAGGCTAAGGTTTTCTCGGTTCTTTTATCCACATGACCCTTCACTCAGAACATGGGGTCAAATCCTAGACACACGTCAGGATCCCGTGTTTCGAAGAATTTGCGGACAATGCTCTACCATTTCCCCAAACTTTTGATCCACAAGGGTCCAAAAACCTAGATCCCATGGTCCAAATCTCTCTTCCAATCAATGGTCCTGATAAAATCCCAGCTTTCCACCTTTCGAGATTTTGGTGGAGTCTTCACCTCCTAACTCCTGATTTCGAATCCCCGAAAGGTGTATGCATCAGATC
The DNA here is from genome assembly GCA_009831015.1 of Picea engelmannii. Classification (NCBI taxonomy): domain Eukaryota; kingdom Viridiplantae; phylum Streptophyta; class Pinopsida; order Pinales; family Pinaceae; genus Picea; species Picea engelmannii. Next base: position 121,474 of record ML795743.1, read on the forward strand.
AATGGTCCATCGCCTGTCTCAATCCAATGGCTCAGGTTGGATGTTGGGATTTCGTGACATGTGAGTTCTCAAAACTCTGCCCATTGAATTCTAAACCTCCAACTTTCGAATATCCGATTACACCGGATCTATGGTTGAGGTCATCTGCTAACCAACGGCCCTGATGGAATCGATGATTTACCTTGCGCGACTTTGGGAAATTCTTCACTTCTATTTTCCCAATAGCCAAAACCTCGAAGCTCTAGATAAACAACTCTCATTGATTCCAATCTAATGGATACTATTCCTCCTGAGCTTGTGAGTGATGAGAGGTTATCCGAATTATCTTCTCTATTGATCTACTAGATCTAACGGTTCACGGAATTTCGGTATTCCACCATCCGTTGATATTTTCAATGACTTCCAGCCACGAACTTGGAATCAACTCTTATGGAATCAACCTCTGTGTTCAACCTCTAGAGCTCTCCAACTTTAACACAAGATTGTTTCTATACACACTCCTTGCGCTCTATATGCACACTCGGCATACAAAATTTCCTGCTATCTTCAAATATTCACATTCAAGCTTTATTATCATTGTTAATTAGCATATCCCTACTCCAATAAGAGTAGTTATCATTTTGGCAAAGGAAAAATATAATTCCTTTTTTGGAATTCCGTAGGAATTCCCAACTTATAGTTTCATTCTGCAGTCCTTCTCCTCAAGGAGTGAATGCAGATAAAAATATCTCCTTACGTGACTCGTACATGAGCCCAAGCAAGACAGGTGTTGTAACCATGCTCTGATACCAATTTGTCACACACCCACTACGACAAATTAAATTTTTTTCCTTTTCTCGAGTGAGTGAATCCCCTAATTCCTACAGGGGCCTAGTGCAGGCTAACTCTTCCTTTGTCCTCCTCCATGTCACCCTATCCCGTGGCCTAGGGCTACTCCTCCAAGTACTTCAGATTTTGCGATTCAGGGAATCGTGATGTAGTGCCTCACCTCCTTTCCCTTTAAAATCCCCGACTCCTGGAGACTCAATACCATCCAGATCTATGGTCCAGATCTTCCACTTGACCAATGGTCCATATTAAATCTCGACATTCTATCGTTCGAGATTCTGGCGGGGTATTTACCTCCCAACTCCCGAATTAAAATGTCTAGTAAATCAAATCAATGGTTTAGATCTGAGCTAGATCGATGGTCCAAAAACCCCATGATCTAACGACTATGATCTCCCTTGAAACAATGACTAGGATTAAGTTGTGATTTCGTGACTCGTGAGTTCTAAGAACTCGTCCCGTTGACTTCCTTCAGCGATGAGTCAACGAAATGCTGAATGCTCGCCATGTGTCCTCTCTGATGGATGGTCCCGATTATTTTGGGACTCCTTCCTCTGCGAATTTGGGGGAGTCTTCACTCCTATTTCCCTGGTAACCAATTTCTCGATGGATGTAGATCTATGCCACATGTCACCCTAGATCCAATAGTCCAGAATAACCTTCGCGATTTCGGTGATTGCGAATCCTCATTCTTCACCACCCTTATATGCCTAAGCTCCAAAACCCCGGTGGCTTCCAGATGTTCACCACCTGTCCTCCAAAATGGACGGCTAGATGGATCTCTTTGTAGTTTTGTGATTCAAGAGTTTTTACAACTCCTCCTCGTCAATCCCTTGGTAACCAATTTCCCGATAGATGTAGATCGACCTCCACGTATCCCTTCCAATGGATGGTCAAGGTGACTCCCCATGGGTCTTGGGATCTATGGTCCCGATTCCTCCACCACTAGCGAATACTGAAGGGGTCAAGGTGTCAACACCTATGTTCCTTCTTTAAATATAACGGTCGTGACATACCTCAGATCCTCCTAAAAGGATCTTGTTCTCTCATCCTCCAAACGAAGGGATACTCCCTCTCGTTACTTGAACTTCTTTCTATCCCTCCTGAGCTTCGTCAGTGATGAAGGATTTAAGAGCATTACACTCTTTCTCCTGGACTAAACACCTAAAGGGATCTTCGGCACAAATATTGTGCTCCTTCATCAAGTTTAGGACTTAAGGGGTTCTGGGTTTCTATTTGCCTCGCCAGGAGCCTGTGCATGTCTGCACTACCTCTCCTGAGCTTAAAAAACTCCGTCCTCCAAGGGACTCAAGCGACTAAGAGAGTAAACCTGCATGCATGAGACTATGCCTGAGGTCGACGAACTCCCAGTTCGTGGCTCTAACTCAAGCCGCCACAGAACGCAAGCATTTATGAGTGCCAATAATTTCCTATCCATATAATTTTCTTACTTGTCTAATTATACAACCAAGCAGGAATAGAAGAGATACAATCTATCCATTAAGAAATAATGCACAATTCCTGCAACATACATAGTATAGCCAATTCATACATAGTTACAGACAAATTACACAGGGAATGAGATCACTTATCTATTACAAGTTGTCACCAACCAACTGACTGTGGGTGTTTGGCCTTCCACCCGACCATAGGCTCAGAGGCATTCAATCTTAACACTCTGGCCACCCCCGTGCCAAGCCATGATATCACCAGGGAGTTCTCACAGTTCTCAAGAGTTCTGTCTCTGTTCCAGCTTCTGCTCGAGTTCTATTCTCTACAACTCAGAGATTTCTCTCGCAGTTATGGACTCGGTGAGGTTTCTTAGATGCTCACTCGACATCAAGATTGTGACCTTCTATTCATGTTTCACTAGAGAGCTCCATGCCTCCCCCTTGCGAGCCTACACTTTTGTCTAGTATCTCCTCTCTTGTTGCCTCCATGTGTATCTCTCACCTTCCTTCTGTCAGAAGGAAGCTCGGGTCAGCTTGGTCTGCCAAACCCTGCGGTACTTTGGGCTAACCTCCTGTAGCTAGAACATGCTCCCATTCATGGGGGTGGTTGGTAATTCAACCACTGGTCCTTTCTTCATTAATTGATTTTCTTTCCTTTGGATTCGAAGGAGGTTTTTTCATCCTTATCAAGGGATATTTTCGGGTTATTTGGTATAATGAACCCTCTTGTATAGTTTTCACATTATTCCTCTAGTGATATCATGGCCAGTACTTTCAAGGCTTCACCCCCACAGTTAGTTATTTGGGAACTCAATCAATAATACATTTACATTGTCCTCATGCCTTAGCATGGTAATTCCTATTTTATGATTAATTACAAATTGTGGGAAATAGGGTGTTACAATTACATTGATGGAAATCTGACCTGAATCAGATGCAAATCCCTCCTACCGTCAACCACTTAATGGAGACCTTATCTCCAGCTTGTGTGAAGGAATTTTTTTTTCTCATCCAACCTGTCAGCATTAATTGATTTGATCATGCTTTAGATTTTTGAAGGTAAAATGAGAGGGTGACACCTCTCCCTTATTTAGATGTGCACCACTTGTGATAATCAGCTGGTGTGTGATGAGGTAGAGTGATGCTCCTGCATCATACTCCATGACTATGAAAATTCATGAGCTCCTGCTCATGATCTCCCCAGCTTTGTTGAAACCCTCCTGGAGCTATCCTTCTGCTCCTCTTTGCTCCTGCTACTGCATCTGCATCTTCCCTGTTGCTCACGTAGGTTCCTTTTTCTCCAACTTCCCCTTTCTGATCGCTTCTTCTGTTGACCTCAACATCAACCTCCATATCTCCTCTACGAATTTCTCCAACTGCTTCATTAGCTGGTTCGTCTTGTGCAGTTTGTCCGAATGTAACTCTTCATGCCGTTGCATGGGTGTGTCATCTTGATCTCCCATGCTGCTTCCATCCCTTGTGACACTAACTGGTCACTTTGCTGCAAAATTCAATTCTACAGTCTCTCCACTAAACTGTTGTTCAACTACCTCTTCTAACAGACTAACTCCTGTCAGTTCTTCAGCTGGTTCTGTTCCAGCTTCCTCCAAATGAAACATGTGCTGGTATATCTCCTCTAGCATGGCTATCTCATGGAATCCACCTTATGGTTCCAAACTATCCAACCAATCCTCCAGTGCCTTTAACTCCTTCTCCCACTGAGTGAGTAACACAACTGGGTGTTCCTCTTCTATTGGGAAAAACTTCAGTATCTGTTCCTCCTCCATGATAGTCTCAACTTGCTATCCTCCTATTGCATTTGTAACCTTTGTGCTAGACTCTCCTGAGATGCTTGGTAGGAATATATCGACTCCTCCAATGACTAGAATGAACCTCTTATCCTTCTCCTTTGTGACAAAAGTTTCCAACTTGTCATCATCTTCGCTCACGTGGCTTGCAGCTCCGCATGAATCTTCATATGGATGAGGCCTTTCTTCCTCCTCCTCTCTATCTACCAACACCCTCTGCTGACGTGAACTATCAGCTAAGATTATTTCTCCTCCCTTTCCCGCTTGGCAATTCAAGATGTCTCTTTTGCCCTCCTGGAAGTTTACGAGATCAACTGACCCCTTCACATTGCCCACCTGGCAACCTACGAGACTCCTCCCAGATATCTTTCCCTCACCACTGAGGCTTTCAAAATGCCTCAACCACCTCTTCAACACCCGTCGTTGCCTTCAAGCCAACAACATTCGAACATGCCACTTAGCCATCCTTTTCAAAGGCCACTCATATCTCTAGTGCACCTTTGCTTTTTGTTGCATATTTAATTCTAGCATCTCCATCTTGGCTCGGATTTCACTGAGCTCCTTGTCTATCTTCTCTTTTATTTTCTGTGGGTAGAATTCTCCTCGATCGTTCTCATGAATTCCAATGACCATCTTACTTCACCTGCAACCCACCTATTTTTTTATCATCTTCTGCACACCTTGAAAAAATATTCACAAAGTATCGCATTCTATCTCCTTCCTCTTGCCTGAGAGAAAAATCAGGCTCTGATACCACTTGGTGTAGACCCCACCCTTCCTTCGAGGGATGCGTGACCTCCCAATATAGGATTGTTATTCAAAACACATGAGTCATATTGACTCTTCAACTCCCTGCTAGAACCCAAGAAACTCTACCATAGGTCCTTCTTTCTCCAAAGTGCAGGTCTCTCAATCCCGTGGCTCTCTTCTTGGCCCTTTGAAGAAAGTTGGCGGTGACACTCGCTCTCTGTGCTAGGCCCTTTATATCACATGTCCTTGGGTTGTGTCCCAGGGCTCAATCACACAAAGAACTTTGGGATTTAGGCTTCGACTCTTTCCATGAAAGCCAACTCTTCATTCCCGAGCTCTGAATCATCCAACTTCAAAGGACGCAAGGACCAATGGTCCCCGTCTCTTCTTCTGATCGACTACTGCGATCTCTTCAGACTCCAGCCTTTGAAAGTCTCTTGATATCCTCCTCTGATATCCACTAGAGTGTTGTTCCTTCGTATCAATGGATTGCTTCCATGTGTCCCCTCCATATACAAATATATGGATTCAAACCGCTCTTCGTGACTTCACAAAGATCTTTGTTTTCTCTTGGAAAACCTCCTGGAGCTCCAACTCTCGGATCTGTCGATATTCTGCCACCTATCTCCTCCCAATGATGGAATATTTTACGGTCTTCGGGACTTCAACAAGTCCTCGACCTTCTTTCACACTTAGCACAATTTCTTCTCGAGACTTCGACTGTTCTTGATCTTCTTCTGCACTCCTTGTAGAGTTCTGCACAATCCTTTTGTGACTTTTCTCAGCTTGAAAACCTCCAAGGTTCCCAATTCCTCTGCGTTCTTGAGTGGACTTCCTTGTGCCCTCCTAGAAACTTAATTCTCTTCCTCCTGATCTTGTAAGGTAAAATTACAATCTCTTTGGAACACTCCTTGCGCTCGGCTAAGCCTTTTGACGGATTTTCCCATAGCCTGTCTGAAATTATTAAGGAATTTCCTTTCCTTTGTCGATGCACTTTTGCAAATTCTTCCTTCCTCAGAGTGTTCAACAACCCTAGGATTATCTTAAGGACTCCAACACTTCAGAATGTGTTTCTTGAGTACACTCTTGTACTTTATCTATGCCCTCCTGGCAGAGTGTTACACAGTGTTCAGTAACTCTGTGTTGTGTTTCCTCCTACACAGTATTTCTTTCCAAGGCACCCAACCACCTTGAAATTTCCACCCGAGTCTGTGAATTATATTGGTGTGCCCTCTTGATAGCTTCTCTTCTGACTCAACTGAGTTTATGTACGCACTCCTTGCGTCAACTCACAGAGTCTCGACTCTCTGTTGCACACTCCTTGCACTTAGCCTTGAGAACCAAACTTAATTCAACACACTCACAGATAGAATATTATAGCTCTATCCTTGCATATGATTTCTAACATACATCTACAAATAAAATGCATATGAATGACATTCACAACAAAACATCCATTACATAGAAATTTGCAAAAATGAAAATCTGTCCTTTTTCTATTGATGGTGGAATGTCCATTACAATATATGAGTCTAGACTATAGCTGAGTCTCAACTCTTTGTGTTTCTCTCCCTATCTTCTATGCATGCTCTACTGGAATTAATACAAGAGTTTATACAAGAGGGGCTCGACGATCTTCCCTCCAACTAAGCTAGTGGTGTCTAATCACCTTTCAAAATGCCTGCCTAATGGGTGAATTAAAATGATGGAAATCTAACCCGAATCATATGCAGATCCTTCCTACCGTCAACCACTTAATGGAGACCTTATCTCCATCTTAAGTGAAGGCACAATTTTGGCTCTTGCAACCTGTCAGCATTAATTTCCTTAACCACGCTTTAGATTTTTTAAGGTAAAATGAGAGGGTGATGCTTCTCCCTTCTTTAAATGTGCACCACTAGTGCTAATCAGCTGGTGCGTACTGAGGTAGAGCGATGCTCCTACATCATTTTTCATTTGATATACAAAGACAATATTGATGGAAAGTTTGGGAACATGCAACACATTCTCAGAGCTTCCGTTTGTGAGTTCAATTATTCCTTTGTCGGTGACCTCAACTGGAGAGTTGTCCCCCATCAGAATATAAGGACCTTTTCATGCATCCAATTAAGAATAGACTTCTTTTCTATCTTCCATGTCGTGTGATGCACTTGAATCTATGATCCAAGAATCGGGAGAGGAGTTGATGGTAATCAAAGCATGACTAAAATTTCCTTTCTTGAGATTCTGATCTTCTGGCTTCTTCTTCTTGTCATCCTCAGGGATGCGATCTCCAAGGTTTTATTTTTGAAGTATTTGGGCCATTTGATCTATGTTTTTTTGCATACATGAATATTATGGATGGAATCCTTTATGGCAGTAAGTACATTTCTCCCCTTTTCTTCTCTTTCCACCTTTGGATCTAGAGGCATCGTTGAAGGGTTTTGAGTACCATTCCTTCTTTGGATTTTCATGTGCTTTCATTTTGTCTTTATATTTAGATTTTTGATATTTATGATTTCTACCATCTTGCATAGCAAGTGCATGCACCTTTGGGCCTTTGATTTTTCTCATATTGATGAGCTTTTTCCGCTCTTGTGTCAGAGACTCGATAAAGGCCTCAAGAGAGGGCATCGTCCAGGTGGATCCAGAGGTGAGCCTAGATGAATGAAATTTGGATACAAATATTGATTATTTCATACCAAGTTTGGAGATAATGGTGAGAACCATTTGTTTCTCCTCCTTATATTTATCAACCTCACAAGCCTTGAGTTGCGACAACAAATCCTTATATTTGGTAAATAAATATTGGAGATTTTCGAAGGTTTTTGGATCCAATGTGAGAAATTACACCTCGAGCATGTGTTCCCTCATGTCATCATGTTTTCCAAAAATACCTTCCATGGTGGTTCATGCTTCATTGGGGGTTTTACATGAGGATATGTGAAAGAGGAGTTCAAGAGAAATGAGACTGCAAATAGTTCTAAACACTTCATCCATTCGATTTAGATACTTGGATTTTTCTATGGATGATGTAGGTTTTTTCTTTGTTTTCATGGTTAACCTATATAATCCTCTACCTTGAATATGCATTATCATATTCTCCTTCCATGCAAATAAATTGTACGGTGTAAGAATGAATTCTTTTGAAAATTCCATTTTTCCATTGTCTTCAATCTTCGGTACTTGAAAAAACAATTTGGTGTGTATTTTCCATAGAAGCCCGTCAGATATAATAGCATGCAAATGCGTTGAACTTTCACAGAATATATCTATCTATCAAATGACATACACAATTTGCAGAGAAAATATGAGAAAAGAGAAGCAGGAGAGAAAGATTGAAAGAATTCTCATTAACCAAATGAATGAATGAATGATAATTTATGCATGATATACTTTGTATAAATCAACTAATGTGCAATAGAGGAGAATATAATGTTCCATAATGGTGATCTAGAGTGATATGGACACACACACGCAGTTACAAGAGTAAACTGCCACCTAGTCTAGTCTCTCAAGCAGTTACATGACTGAACTGCCACCTAGTATGAGTTAACTAATCTCTTAGTCTTCAATTAACTGACTGAAACAAAGTGAAGTGAGGAGGAGATCAAGGAATCATGAGTAATGTGCTAGTCTGGTGATAATCCAAAGGACAATGCACATTAACTAGTGATGATCCCAATGCTGAATGGTGATAATCCCAATGTGGCATCTATACTCTACTCAACTGATCAAACTGAAGTGTGAACTGAAGACAGTATTCTCCTTGAGGAATATTCTCCCTAAACTATAGGAGATTGAATAATGACTAATAAACATAGGGAAAACCTTAGGAAAAATAAATCTTAGGTGTGTGTGAAGTATCTCCAACAAGTAGAAGAGTTGATGAGATGTAGAAGCCCTTCTCCCTCATACCCAGTATTCCTTCATGAACAATTAACTCTTTTTAATATTAAAGTTGTTAAGGAAGGAAGGCCTGATAAAATGATTAACGCCTCTAAGTTTTTAGAAAAATTTCTCCCAGAGTGATTTCTCATATTAGCATTTCTTGTGGGAGCTTTATTTTTGTGAACAGGCCTGCCTGTGGGATACAAAATTTAATCATGCTCCCTATGTAGGAGATGTGCAACTGAAATGCTTCACTTATTTTGTGAACAATCATGAAAAATGGTGGAATTCCTTCCACACAATCTACAAGAATGAAGGAGAAGAAACATTATGGATTAGGGGTGAACCCCGCACTCCTGTTACTGTTTTTAATATACATCGAGATCTACTATCTTCCTCTTACATGACTAGAAAAATGACAGACCTTCAAAGGTTTGTCATATTGTCTTTTGTTAAAACAATTAATGATCATGAATTGTTTGCATTGGAAGGTAGAAGATTTAGATGGGAAGCAACCTCTTTGGCCTTGAGGACCAAGCATTCCTACATTCATGATAATTTTACCTATGCTCTGTCTCGAGTTCCTAGATATATTGAGTGCATTCATACTTGTGGTCCACAATTTTTGGGGATGAAATTTCATTTCCCTCTTATTTGGCTGCCAACAGAGAAGTATCAACATAAGTATAGATTCACTAAGAAGACTGGAAGTGCATTTTGGGAAGAAGTGATTTCTTCTAGTGGCTACAAGAATTTAGAAGATAATGTTGCATAATCCTACAATATTTCTAATTTGCATTGGAAAAGTTCATTCCTCGACTCAGACTTCGATTCTGAGTGAGTGAAGTTGCATGGGGACATGCAATGGTGCAGTTGGGGGGAGATGTTGGGTGCTAAAATTGCCCTTTTTTCCTTATCATTTCCATGCCATTTTCATCTCATTCTCTTGTATTAATTCATCCCTGGACCCTATTGTTTACATTTCCTATGAGAACATCAATCCTAGAGAAGGTACAATTCAGTATTCATTGTGTTATGTTAATTCATAATTTACTTGTAAATTAGGATGATGTTTCCTAATTTGGGTAATTTCTAATGAATTAATAAGAATGAATGCAGATATGTTGGTGCTGAAACACCTGGCTGAAACATGCATGAAGAATACTATGGCACCACTGATTGACTCTCCTCGTGGATCTAACATATCTAGTTGGAAGAGGGCGATCTTATGGAATTAACACAACTTATTTAGGGAATCATGAAACTTGCCACATCATTGGATAACATTTGGAGCACTAATTTCTAAGTTTCTAATTTTTGGTATTGTAATCTTAACAATCTCTGTTTTAATAAGTTATGAACAACTTGAGAATCGAAAGATTCTCAAGACTGTTCGAACTATTGGTAGTTTCATTCTATTATGAGAACATGGCATGGTTTAAAATATGTACACAGTGTTTACGCTAGGGATCTAGTCCTTGTTTTTCCATTGAGCACTGGAGAATTAACATTGTATCTAGAAAATTAATATCTTAATTAGAAGTGGCAATGTTTAGTTGAATTTCTATTAGTGATTAATTCTTTTTAGTTTTTTTACAGGAAAATTTGTTTGGAGGCAAGTTCCCACCTCCACACAGAGCTCACCTTAATCGATTGTTATTTTTCTCTTCATGTGCATGTCACATGATAAATCAACAACTTAACCTTCATTTGTATGATTAATGTTGTTGAAGCAATAATTATTTTTGGATTGATGTTGTTGAATAGATTTCAATTTTTGTTGTAACAATTTGTTATCTAGTGTAATATTGCCTAAATGGTTCAGTTAGTCCTTAATGATTAGTATTTATATTACATCTCAACCATATCACTGAATGATATCATAGATTAAGTCCTCTATTATTTATTGTTGAGCCAGATCTAGATGGAGGTGTGATTGTGGGTTTATGATTTAATAAAGTTACAATTTATTTGAAGTGCGAATTTTATTTACGCAATCATAGAGTAGATCGTTTGAGAGGATTTAAACTCTTGAAAAAGTAATATATATATTTTAATTCATTTCATCTTAGTGGTTTCTTTTCTGCAAGGAGTGGTTTAGTGGTGAAGGATTAATTCAACAGTTATATATATAATTGTTTAGTGAGAAGGAAATCTATAACAATCTCAGTAATTATCAGAGTTTGAGTAGGTATTGATTAGCTTGGGTGATTGCATATGAATTACTATCAGAAGACTCAATGTTTATGCATAGAATATCTTGTTTTCCATTGACATAACTAGACTTTCCCAGGTTGATAATTAATGATTGAGAACTTCAGTTGTTTAATTAATTAGACAATTAAATTCACCAACCGACACTATGGATGAGGAATTGATTGCCTTGTTCCTAAAGGATTCTTGGAATATTTTCTAGCATTTCATCTTGTGACATGTTAGTAATTCATGATCTCATAAAATGCATACAAATGAGCTATATTGAAGAGCTTTTGTGAGCAACAAAAAGACCCACCTTACATATTTTGGATGATATAGAAAGATTGTTGTTATTTTACATCAAAACCTAAGATAACATCAAATTTTAGAAACAAGAACCAATACTGTGGAACAAATTATTTTTGTTAAATAATCTAGTAGAAGAAGTTTATAATTTCAATTCCAAGCCCCATTATGAGCCATTAATTCTTCTTATCTCTTTCTTTTTATTTCTTTCATGTTTTAAGGAACAAGTTGGAGGCCACTATCCTGGCTTGGTGTCCAAATAATGATAGTGTCATTCACAACTACCTTGCGGAAATGAGAAGTTTGGATCATGATGAGACCCCCTTTTCCTCAGTCATGTAACTGAGAACCACTACCATATCTTGGTGACCAGATGATGGTAATGTCAATGGTCATACTGCCAAATACCCATAATCATGATAGGTCGACTCGTGATGAGACCTCCCATCCTCCAACTAACCCCTTAAGTATTCACTATCATTTATTTTGTAGGTCCCCCATTTATAGAGATGTGTTTCATTGCTTTCTTAGGAATTACAAATCATGAAGTTTGACTAGATTACAAATAATTTCATAAAAAAATTATTGAGAGGATACATGTAAAGTTATTTTATTCATGACATGAAAATTATAAATGCATTAGAGGAATGTTGGTCTCATTGGCAATAGATGTCCTACGATGATTGAGTAGGCATATAGTAGGCCAATACATAGACCATTTTTCTCTTATCTTAGCAACTCATGGCTCATTCCTTTTATGAATATCAAAATGTCTTCTCAAAGAAAATATAAATAAACTTAATATATTCTAAATGGAAAATATTTTTAAGTCATTATACAAAGTGAAAGGAAATAAAAAGTCTTTTCCATGAACCATCAAATATTAAAAGAGAACAATAATAATTTTGAAAACACATTTAATGCCTCGATTATAACCAAATCCATATATTAACTTATTAAACATAATGTCATATTTTTCTCAAATAATCATAATAAAAGATGAACAAAAGTTTTTTAACTAACAAAGGTGTTTAACTTAAACCAAAACCCCATGAATCAATGGAAGTCAAATGAAACCAATCAAGCTACTACAAAGGGCTCAAGCCTCATTCAAGCATCAAATGAGAACTAGAAGCATTCAAGGGACTAACACAATCTTTAATAAAAATAAAACCAAACTTCCAAAGTTGAAAAAATAGTCCAAATGAAAACAACAAACAAACCATTAAAAATTGCCAAGATATCAAATTTACAAATCCAAGAAGTTTCATACACTTGAGTCTTGAATGATCCCATTGTTGTTTAGCTAAAGTCTTGTTAATTAATTATTTATCCTTTAATAATAGGACACTATCTATGTGAAGAGATAGGTCTCAACTTCATCAAATGCCAACTTCATTTCTTGTCACAGATAGGTAAAAGAGAATGTCTTAGTTAACTATCAAACCATCAAACTTAAAATAGCTTGGATCAAATAAATGTATCTTCAATGTTACATTGTTTAATACAAAACATAAAACCTATTTTGACCTTAAATGCAATCTCAAATTTACATATGGTAATATTTCTCCCATAAAGAATTACGTTTTTCCAACGTACTCCAAAAATAGAGGAACAATTAAGTCAATAAACTAACAAGAATCACATAACATGTGCCATTCCATTCATTATTTCTACATCACCAATCATCAATGGAACATGTAAGTCAAAATAAGAGTCCCATCATGTATATTGGTTTAGATAGCATCTTGAGGTATATTAATATCCTAGTTCACATCAACATGTCAACCCTCATTTTCTATATTCTGAACAGAAAAATCTGTAGATGAACTATTATTATGAGCCTCCAAAATATTATCTTCCATATAAAGTTCACTAGAGGAATTTGTTGTGTTGTATTCTCCCCTTCTATCACAATATGATCGCTAAAGAGCTAGTGCTCTATCGAATGAAAAATTGTTTATGTCATAATTTGTTACATATAATCTTAAACATGTATCCATATGTTTATCAAACTTGTTCCTCAACTTTGACTTCAAGAATGATTGTGCACTAAACATTCTCTCATCCTCCACCGTTCCCAAAATCACGGTTTGACATAAATCTGGGAATTTGAAATATTCTGACATGTTTTCTTCTAAAGTATTGGATTTCACCTAATTTAGTCCATAATCTTGTTATTGCACCATGTTCTAGAGGTTTCTCCAAAGCACAATATAGAGATAACATTGTTTGACCAAAGATACTGGATTGTTTATACAACTTTGATGAATCTAATATAACTTCAATCTCTTCTCCTTGTACATAGCGATTCTTGCCAAATCAGTGCACTAAATTTTCTAATTTTGCTAAAAAGTCAACTCTTTTAGCATCTCTATTGTGTTTGGGGTTCCAATATTGAGGGTATACCACAGACATGGCCTCCAATAATTTATCTTGAGGAAATTTCTCCCTTATCTCTAATTCTAGTGTTTTTTCAATTTCTATCAAGTTGCGCTTCACTGAAATCACAACATTGTTGAATTGGTCTCTTGACACATGGAAAACTTCAGTGAGTCATCCCATCTTACTAACATAATGAAATGGAACCATATACCCGTGCACTTCCATACATAGTATTCATTTTCCATCAAACTTCAAATAATTTTCAATGTTTTCTATATCGATGATAGTATTCCAACATTTAAACGCTGGACCTGCGAAAGACTCTGGCATTGTATACAAATTATCCAATTGAAGAATGCTAATTTTCTTGTATATATGTATTCTGCAATATACATTGTGTGACTCTGAGACATTTTCACAAGGACATTCATTTCATAAAGCATAGGAATAATTCCATCCAATGTTAATAATGTCTCTATATTAGTTAATCGAAAGAGAAGATATTGAGCTTTGTCTACACTGAAGCGATGTTAATACATCACCACTACTAAGGATTGATACTCACTAAATAGTCTTTGAGTTAGTCCATTCAATGAGATCCATCTTGTATCAAAATATTTTAGTATCTTTTTTCCATCCGTAACACCCTCAACAAATTGTTGAAACTCTTTAAATCGCTTAGGACTACGACAAAAGTATGCATGAGTTTCACGTACAAGATCTTCAACTTTTGAAACCAGTGGAAACTTTCTTACTATTGTAAATGAAAGATTCATTATATGATCCATACAATGAATACTAATCATAAATGGTGAAGTTGATAGTTGTAGTTTGACACAAAGTCCATTCCTTTTCCCTTGCTTGATTGTTTCTCCATCTGCTCCGACACATACCAAATTTTTCACAATCACTAAATGATCCATACCACTGATTTCTTTCAAAGTCTTGATGAAAAGTTCATAAATATTTTGAGATGTAGAATTCTCCCTCATTTTATGAATCCCAAGTAAATATGAATTCCTAAAATGGTCATTAACCATATAAATGCTCATGCAGATCCATGAAGTATTATAAATAGTTGTAACTTCATCCAAAGACAATGAAAAAAACCTATCATTTGCAATCTTCTCTTTCAAATCATCATTTTCTACCTAAGCTAGATATTTTTCCCATTCCCAATCACTCGCTACTGACCAATGAAAAGATGGAAAATTTGACACTTCAAGAAAAGATATAAAGTTCTTGTAATATGGATAATCCGTCATAGGATGACCTCTAGATAAGATGTGAAATACAACGCTTAATTTCATCGTCTTGGATAACAAATTTATTTCCATTGTCTTTCCAAATATATATGTGATGGTTCCTCCACTTGCCTCGAGTTTTCTCTTAATGATTAAGTATTTATTATATTCATCTTCATATTTGACATGTCAACATTCCTCAGAAGATTCCCATATGATAATAGATTTCTCCTTTCCATTTACAATTTCCTTATCATACACCTTTCCTACATGCTTCTCTATTGTGTCTAACGTCATCTGCAATTTTTTTTTTTTTCCATGTTTCCAACTACATATAATGCATATAACTTCTCGCGAAGCCTCTTTCTCATTTGTTGGAGTTATTGGTTCAATAAATGGAAAGTTTGAGACCCATTCCGATTGGAATTGTCTCCCTATGTCCCATTTTCCTTTTTTCCTTTTCCGTGATTTTGAATGGTTTGTATTGCCTTCCAAGGAAAAACCTTCAACATTGTTATTGTCAATTTTTGGTGAAATTGCTTTCATCTCAATTTGATCACTAGAGAAACCTATTTCATTATATATTATATGGATATTAGATGCATTCTCAGAAGAGTTGACATCTCTTTTAATGATGGATTGCTCAAAAGAGCTTGAATCATGAAGAGAATACAGGTTCTTGGATTGAGGTTTTTGAAAGTATGAAAATGCATCCCTCTATTTTGATGTTTTCTTTCCATGATCGTTATTTGACATCTCACTGAATTTTTCACAATTAGAATTTCAAATTGATCTAGAAACCAAAAGTGAAACCTACATGAGAAAAATAATATAAAATTAGTCATCCATTTGGCAAGTAAACACACATGCAAGAGATATATCAATTTTAAGAACTCAATTCTTCTCCACAAAACCAACAATACTTTTCTAAAAATAAATCACTTCAACATGCAACAATTCGTTTTCACATTGCATATTATTATTGGCTCAAAATAATGCCACATCAATAAAAATCCATTTTTAAAAACTATTTTTCCTATGATAGGTTGGTTTTAGGTTGATAATCGGTTTTGTCTAGAAGTGTGTTCCATGACTCATGAGAAACTATATGGATACATCCAGTATTAGATACAAATAAAGATTGGAAGGTCTCTGTTGTCAGAAATTTTGCATGTGGATTTTACCACATGTTTTTTCTTGGGTTTATCCCAGATCCTTGATGTATTACATAGTATTATGGTCCATTCTTTTTTGTGGGGACCTTTGTATGATATGAGTGATGAGATGTTGCTATTTGTGTCATTTTTTCCTTTTGTTCCATGTAAAATAGTGTTGATGATTTCTACATTCACCTACAAATAATAGCTATAGAGTACATTCACCTACAAACAAATATTACCGATAATATGAACAACAAACTTGTAGATCTGAAAATAGTAAAATGGACAAATGCAAGAAGCATCCTCAAACCCTAAGCATGTTTCCTAATCAAATGGATAACAATGCCTATGTTAATGCATCCCAATTGGAGAATGGTTGTAGAAATTATGCATGTACACTCCTCCTTAAACTCTGCACTCTCACTCAACTCCTCATGCATGCACACTAACTACCCAGGGATTGGATCCCTTCTCTAAGAATAGATCATGCATTTGTGTAAATGAAATGATCTGGAATATGGACTAATAGAAAACTTAACTGAATTGCCAATTACTAAATCTGGACCAATAGTGAACTGAGGTAAAAAAAACATATGCCCATTTTTCTGCTTGCTAAATTTTGAATTTTCAATAAGACTCTCTTTCGACCATTAAAGCATGGGATTTATGGTGGAAAACCTATAACTATCACAAGGAATAGATTAGGAGAGGGAGCATACTTCCATTCATTCGAACTAGGAATATAGTCAAGGTGTATGCAGGTTGAAAGAGAAGATAGTGAAGGGAAAAACCCATTTTTTCTGCTTGCTAAATTTTGAATTTTCAATAAGCCTCACTTTCGGCCATTCAAGCATGGGATTTTTGGTGGAAAAGTTAAAACCTATATTATAACTAGAAAATTTGGGATAATTTAATTGCATGTAGATCCTATCTACAAAAATTCACGGAGATTCTCTACACTATAGGAGTAATACTTTCTATCTCCATTTGATTTCATGAGTATGTGATTATTTGAAGTTTACAACTTGAATTGGCATTTGAGAGTAGATTTAGTAAGGTTGGTTTGGGACATGGGTTCTTATGTGTTTGGTTATAATTGGTTTGAAATAGTAATATATGGTGGGTTAGGCAAAACCTGGAGTGGATTGTGGAAAAATTTGGTTAATTGATTTTCATGGTGAAAAATGGCCATATGGATAACTATCTTTCATTATTTTTCTGTTATTAGCATAGTAAGCAATACAATATGATATAGGCTATAGAAACGGGTTGAGAAATGTTTGTATGAAATTATAATACCAACAACTCAGTATATTGTATGAGGATGCATATGAAGTGTTTGTAGAAATGTACGCATTAGATTTTTCATTCTTGCTCATTGTTCAACACAAACTCACTCTAGGCATGCCACATCTATCTAAAATTATCTATAACTATGTTTATCTCGATGTGTGACATGGTATTGATAATTCAATATCCACACAAGTACAACCATGCATTTGAATGAAATTTTCTCTATTAAAATTTAGGAATGTGAAATTGTAGATTTTTGGGCAGAATTGCATTACTTTTTCTTTGGATTATACTCTTGCTTAGAAATCTAGTATGATCAATGAGTGCTCTATCACTTGTGCATAGAAACACACAAGCATTGGGATTTGGGAAACATGGTGCTGAAACACCGTGTTTCAGCACCATCTTGTGAGAATTATTTAAAAACATCCAGACAATTTATCCAAACTGTGGGTAATCTCAAAAAACTTAAACACAGTCTACATAACTAATGATCTACTCAAATCACTAACCCAAAAAATCACTCATCATGACTTGAAACCTATGCTATCTTGGAGGCTGGGTGGGATCTATCACTGATTAGGATGACACTTGTGCATGGAAACACACAAGCAATGAGAATTGGGAAACACAGTGATGAAACATCGTGATGAAACACTGTGTTTCAGCACCAACTTATGAGAATGATTTAAAAAAACCTAGGTAATTTATCCAATCTGTAGGTAAGCTCAAAAACTTAAACATAGAACTACTGATCTACTCCAATCACTAACACAAATAATCACTCATCATTACCTGAAGCCTATACTATCCTGGGGGTTGAGTGGGCTCTATCACTGATCAGGATGACACTTGTGTGTGGAAACACACAAGCAATGAGAATTAGGAAACACGGTGTTGAAACACCATATTTCAATAATATCTTGTGAGAATGATTTAAAATCTCCCAGGTAATTTATCCAAACTATGGGCAAGCTAAAAAAATTAAACACATAACTATTGATCTACTCCAATCACTAACCCAAACAATTACTTGTCATGACCTGAAGCCTCTGCTATCCTAGAGGCTGGGTGGGATCTATCACTGATCAGGATGAAACTTGTGTTTGAAAACACACAAGCAATGAGAATTGGGAAATACGGTGCTAAAACACCATGGTTCAACACCATCTTGTGAGAATGATTTCAAAATGCCCATGTAATTTATCCAAACTATGGGTAAGCTCAAAAAATTAAACACATAACTACTAATCTACTCCAATCACTAACCCAAACAATCACTCACCATGACCTGAAGCCTCTTCTATCCTGGAGGTTGGGTGGGCTCTATCACTGATCAGTATAATCCCTACTTTACTAGCATATGTACTTAATGAATGCCCAAAACAACTCTGCTATTGGAAAAGTGGAGAACCATGATCCCATAAATGATAATATATTAAGATTATCCCTGGAAAGAATGTAATGGAAACTTGTGAGGGGAATTAAGAAGAACTGTGTGCCATTTTGATGACATCATCATACTAATCCAAAATTTCATGATTATAAAATTGGTTTAGAAATGAAACCAAAATGAAAATACTGAAAACTAGAATAGAATAGAGTATAATTGAATGGTACCAATACCACCAATATGTAACGATCCTCCTTGTTACGACGCCAAACATCTTATAACAAGTGCAATTTTTTTTTTTTTTTTTTTAAAAGTGTGTGCGCGCATGTACAAGGGAAACAACACATTTGACTCTGCGTCGCCACCCGACGACGATCAAGACGCAAACCACGACGAACACAACAAGATGACATAATACACACAACAAGTAACTGCATGCATTAACGACAATCAAACGACTATAAGTAAGACTGACTACCCATCCATCCTACCCTACAATGGTTAGGACCTCCAGGACACATAAGCAATGCTCAAGCCCAGGTTCCCATCGATTTTAACCATTTAAGGTCTCAGGGTTGGCGACTATTCTGAGGAACATGGAGGTGTCTATGTCCCGCCCGACACAAGCGGACCAAGCACATGGAAGGTTTACCAACAAAGTACAACATTATTTAATATGAACAACAACCCTCATTTACTAACTCAGAGTAACTTATTGTACTTAATTCAAGACATTACACCGTATATGTTTATCAATAACAACCAAAAATTACAATAACGCTGCCATGAATTAATAAACACATTACATTTATATCACATTAACTTTGCAAAAATAACAACCACCTTACATCTTATGTGTTAACCCTAACAACAAAACTACAATATCATTGCCATAAAATGACAACACCACTTCATTTTAAGTTACAATAACTTTGGAAGAATAACATTCACATTACAAGACAATGACCATTAATAAAGCTAGTAAGGAATTAACATAGCTTATTCCAACCTCCATTACGAGCATTGCAATGCATGTCTAAAGCGCATAATATCATAAGGTACAATCTAAATCCACCTTGAAACAATTTTCCTTTGTGAATTTAAACTTTACAAGAGTCATCATAGATCCACCTAAATCAAATTACCTTAAATGTTATTGCTGTTATAAGATTCTAAATTAAATCACTAACTAATAATTATGGGGAATATATACAACAATGTCCGAGGAATTAAATTGTGTATACCTTAACAACCTTTACATACAAATTCCTCATCTCACTAGTAAGGATAATAGTAACAATGATAGTATTGAAAATTAGCATTACTTAATTATTAGCACTAATATTAACATTACATGACCTTAACATTCCAAAACCATTAATCACATTGAAAATTAGCCTTCTATAATTATTAGCATTTACATTAACCTTTCATTACCTTAACATTTCATAAGCAATAAAAGCATTGGGATTTAGCGCTCTATAATTAATAGCATTAACATTAATTTCCTTACATTAACATTCTGTAAGAAATAAGAGCATTGAGAATTAGCGTTCTATGATTAATAGCATTAACATTAAATTCAGTACATTAACATTTCATAATCCATAACAACTATGAGAATAGGCATTCTATAATCAATATCATTAACATTAATTTATTCATTAACAATCATAAGCAGTAAAATCTTTGAGGATTGGCGTTCTGTCCACTTCACCCATTAAAGAATAAAAATCAGCAACTAGGTAATAAAATATATACAGTGATGACTATAAATAAAGATATAATAAACATAGACTCCGTGTTGTCTTTTATTGACGACCACCATAAATTATAATCAATTTAATATAGGAAATCTCGCTGACACCCAAATAAAGCAATGCAGCATTTGAAAGGGGCGGTCTAAAACCAACAAGCTGTCAATCGGTGACAACAATCTCAGCGCAGGTCCAACTGATGGATACTGAGTTGATTGGGACGCCGACCTACCATGAGATTCAGTTAAGTATTAAAGGCAGACACCGAAAAAATTAGCACGTGCAGTTCTTGATGGCAAATGCTAGTGTAAGTTAAAATTGTGGTCGACCCAATAACTCAGCCACAATTTAAATGAAAAAAAATCGAGGGCTTTTAAGCAGGCTCAGGCAACAAGTAAAAAGCTATATCGTGAGCATTCTAGCAATTCCAATAATAACTTTAAGGCAAACGTGGGCGTTATCAGTCACTTCAGTCGATAAATTTTATACCAAAAAAGGGTTTGGTAGTCCTCCCAGACAAGACGCGCAGTGTTCCTGAATTGGTTACTGGTCATCCCAAGGAATCGCAGTTGCAATACAAGCCTAAAAAACAACAACGCCTCAGTGTTCTTAAAGGATCTCAGAAATCAGAAGGTAATACATTGTCAAATCAATGGTGTACCAAATCTTTAGCTTAAGAGAAAATCGCGCAACGCCATTCAAGCAGAGGGAAAACGATTTTTTTCACAGAGGTATTAACATCTCAGGAGAAATTTTAATGAAGAGGTTGGGAATTAGCCCTGAGGAAAAACGCGGCTAAGAAAAATAACAACGATGAAACCAAGGAAGGAAGAAAAATGCTGAGTACTAGGAGAACCACCCCAAGCGAGGAGACTATATGGAACACAACAACCAGTCAACAATGAGGTGATGAGGATAAACTACAAGTGAGATGCAGAGTTTAGAATCCTCTAGCATTACATGAACTCAAGCTTAATAATTTATCCCATCGCGCATAGAAACGTCGGGTTTAAACTCGCCATCATACAAAATGTGGGATTAAACATTTACTACTTCAGATAAATACAATCGCTGAAGCCATACTTTTACTTCCAAGTTTTTTTTTTTTTGGGTCACTAAGACTCATGATAACTAGGTTGAAGTAGCAAATCAATGGGTTGTTTACAAGGGGAAAGACATGACTTTCTCCCTTGTACAACATTTAATCAATAAGAAAAAGTTCAAAAGGCAGATAAGATGGTACAAAGTATAAATTGAAGCCGGAATTTCTAGGTGTTTATTATCAGTAAAGAAATGCTCATTGAGGAAGCTTGCAGGGAAAGGATGTTGGGAAAAATGCAGAATCAATGGATAATGATAACCGTCAACTTATTGATATCCTGGTTAAGATGGCACATGAAAAAGGTGATGCAGAAATGACAACTGATTTATGTTGTTGTTATTGTATAACAGATTATCATGAGGTTCTTCAATAGCTTATAGTAGTAATTCACACCCAGAACCCTATAGAATATATAACTGTACATGTTTGCAACAATAATACATATCACATGAGAAATTTAAGTATAAAACAACAGATACGATTATAATCACTGAGTAAATAACTAAAAACATCCATTAAGTCTATTTACAACCGATAATACGATCCCAGCATAAGTCATAATGCATTCGATTATACCAAATTAAAAATCATACTGTTGCCTCAACGCCGTCCTCGAGTGTCGTTCGCACGCTCCGTCCCGCTCCTACTCGCCGACCGCCGAGACTACACCGGTACCTCCCATCCAATCTCTAGGGGTACTCTACTTCCACCTTAGCCCCCCGAGCCGCAAAGGGGCAACACACTATCCAGACGGTATGTCTAGCTCCCAGATCACCTCGCAAGGTCGAGCTACCACTCCTATCCGAGCTGGGAAATCCCAACTCTCCACAAGTAATCAGTCAAGTCACAATTCCGATAGCGTAGCGTTATACTAATAGACCATCCCCTACTTCCTCCTCCTTCCTCTCTTTTATAGAGTTTTTGAACTTCCAAACTTTCCCAAAATCTCTTTTAATTTAAGTTTTAATGAAAATCCTCTAAAAATTCTCTGTCGTACAAGTGTCATTCATCCCCCACGTTTCTCCATTAACTATTCTCTTTAATTTATTAAATTGTCTTATTTCCCTCACCCACCTAGAGTTACTCCTATTTTTACTCCTAGGTGTCCCTAGATTCCCTTACAAGTTTTAAATACTTTCCCCAAAATTATGTTGCTAATTTAGTTCAATTTAGAAGGTTCTTTATTGCAGATTCGTTACTAAGTTGACCTCGCTTTTTACCATAAGTTCCTTTCTTTCCATTATTATGTTTCCTCCATTCCTTAGTTTCCTAATTTTTATTATTCCCTTCTTTCCCCTTTTTATTAGAGCCAAAATGGCAATTGCGCTATTTAATCTTTTCCTTTTATTATTAATTTAATATCTTTTTATACTCTCACAAGTTAAAAATTAAATTCTTCTTTACAATTTTTAAATCCACCGATTTTAATTAAATTCTTACTCTCTTCATTTTACCCCAAAATTTTTATGAAGACTAAAACTATTACTTAAATGGTTTTTAGTTTAAATTTTTATTTTTATTTTTATAGGGTCTTTTTCTTAAGGTTAGACAAAATTTTACCCTAGAGAAGTTTTAGACTTAGGACTTAGATTCTGAACTGGGCGACATTTAATTAGGTAGGTTGTTTAAGAATTTCTCAATGTGTTAAATGTCTTAGGGCCATCTAGGTTTGTTCCTTCATCAACAACAACACGACGTGCCCTTCAGGACACACCACGTGCTCCAAGGGTGCCACTCGCCTTGTTTGTTTCTTTTGCACGACGTGCCCTTCAGGATGCACCACGTGCTCCAAGGGTGCCACTTGCTTCTTTTGTTTATTTTGTGCGATGTGCCCTTCAGGATGCACCACGTGCTCCAAGGGTGCCACTCGCTTCTTGACTGATTGGTAGACATCAATAACCCCTGGAGTCAACACTTCGCCAGGTGAACTTGTGGGAGACTAAGGGCTTCTAAGGAATAAGGCCCCCACCTTATTGCGTGCCCTTTAGAATCATCGTGAGCGACTATCGTTGTCTACCCTCATCGAGCCATGGTGGGAGTGCTAGTAGGCTGTGGCAGGGCTGCTGTCCACACTTCTCCCTCAACCTCTCTGGTAGTCGGGTGTGTGGAGCCTTTACTCCATATGTGAGTCTGGTCGGCAAGATATCGTCAACCTGCATCATAAACAATCATGTTAGACATGTCCACATCATATCATCTAATCAAACATACAAAAATCACAGTAAAACAATCAAACCCCAATAGCACACTCCCTAACTCGATCTGGAGTCCAAGGGGTTTCGTCGATGCCTTTGCATCCTCAAGGTCCAAAACCCTGCACACTCAGTAAAACCAAGTCAATAGCACATGTCTAGGTCAAAGCAGTAAAACATCATGTCATCTATCATAACGCATCATAATCAAGGACAAGAGTTTTAATATCATAATAGTCCAGATCACTTGCAAGCAATTGTCCTCAAAGAATAAGTTTTCTTAGTGCGCCAGAGAGGGATGTTACATACACCCCCTCTTGGTCTAAACTTCATCCCGGAGTTTCACAGTATAAATGATGAAATAAGCGTATCACAGTATCATATGTCTATCTATCAAACAAAAATGGAAATTGTTGGCGCACATCATATGCATCCTCCCAGGTCGTCGAGTGTGGACTATAATTGTCCCACTGGACCTTGACCTGATCGACCATTCGACGCCATATATTTCGAACGCGATGATCTAAGATGTGGACTGTATCAACCATGAGCACTCCGTCGTCCGATACCTGCAAGGAACTCATGTCAATCACATGTGTAGGATCACTAATATAATGTCTCAAAATAGATACATGAAAAACATCGTGCATACGCCTCAAGGAATCAAGCAAGGCTAGTTGATAGGCCACGGGCCCCTTTCTCTCTACAATATTGAAAGGTCCCATGAACCTAGGAGAGAGTTTATCTCCCTTTCCAAACTTGATTGAACTCTTATGTGGTTTAACCCGCAAGAAGACTCGATCGCCGACCTCGTAACTACGATCGACTCGGTGCGCATCGACATAACTCTTCTGTCGATCCTATGCTTCTTTAATCCTTTGTCTTATGGTTTTCATTTGCTCTTCCATTTATTGGATCACTTTGGGTCCCATCAGGACCCTATCCTCAAGCCGATCCCAACTCAAGGGCGTCTGACATGGTCGCCCATAAAGAAACTCGAAAGGCACCATATTAATGGTGCTCTGGTAACTGTTGTTGTAAGCGAACTCTACTAGAGGCAAGAATTCCTCCCAATTCTTTTTTTGGTCCATCACGTACATGGGCAACATGTATTCCAAGGTTTGGTTCGTTCGTTCGGTCTACCCGTCAGTCTCTGGGTGATACGTAGTACTAAAGTTAAGTTGGGTTCCCAAGGCCTCTTGGAAACTCATCCAAAATCGTCCAGTAAACACCGATCCTCAATCGGATATAATATTCTGAGGCACGCAATGCAACCTCACAATCTCACTGATGAAAACTCTAGCTATGTCAGGTTCCTGATATGTCGTACGCGCATGAATAAAGTGAGCACTCTTCATCATAGTGTCCACTATTATGAAAATCGAGTCATGTCTCCTTGCCGTCAGTGGAAATCCAACAATAAAATCCATCCAAATGACCTCCCATTTTGATTCCGGAATGGCATGTGGTTGTAGTAATCCTGCTGGGTGTCTATGTTCATCCTTTACCTACTGACATTACAGACACCTGGCCACATAGTTAACTATGTCGACCTTCATTCCCCTCTAGAAAAATAAGGGTTTAAGATCTTCCCTCATCTTCGTGACTCCCGGGTGTGCCATGTAAACTGCTCTATGAGCCTCGCTCAGGATCAACATCCTCAACTCATCGTTTGGCGGTATGTAAATCTGACCTTTAAACCTCAATAACCCATCGCTATCCAAAGAAAATCCCTCATATCGTGTTACCATCATTGTGTTTTGTTCGATAAAACCCTCGACCTCTTTGTACCAGTCGTCGTTACGCTGTAAAGTTAGAATCTTCTCACGTAGATTCATCTGAAGAGGCAACACCAAAAAGATGTGCGGTCTCCGACTCAAAGCATCCACCACTTGGTTCATTGTTCCCTTTATGTAAGTAATCTCAAAGTCGTACTCGATAAGCAATTCCAACCAACATCGTTGTTGCACGTTCAGGTCGCTTTGCGTAAAAATGTGTTGTAGTCCACAATGATCAGTCTTTAGTTCAAATTTTCGTCCAACCAGGTAGTGTCTCCAAACCTTCAAGGCATATACTATGGCTAATAACTCCAAATCGTGCGTCGCGTAGTTATCCTCATGCCTTCTCAGTTTCCTCGAAATGTAAGCGATTACTCATCCATCTTGCATCAAGACTCCACCTAAGCCTTCCTTGGATGCATCTGTGCATACCAAGAAGTCCGCGTCCATGTCAGGGACCTTTAGTATCGGTGATGTCGTCAACAACTCTTTAAGCCTCCAAAATGCTTCCACACATTTCTCGGTCCAAACAAACTTCTTGTTTTTCTTCTGCAATTCTGTGATCGGATTTGCTATCTTTGAAAATCCCTCGACAAACCGTCAATAATATCTTGCTAAACCCATAAAGCTATGCACTTTCGTGACATTCGTCGACACAGGCCATTCCATAATAGCCTTGACCTTAGCTGGATCTGTTATCATCCTATAAGTTATAGGATCATCTGGTGACTGGGATATTATCTGTCTCTAGTGTTTTTGTTGACAAATGATTTTTCATTCTGCAAACAATTTGAAATAAAAAAAAAAAAAAGGAAAAAAGAAAAAGAAAGAAAAGAAAAGAAAAAGAAAGAAGAAAAAAAAGAGGGCAGAAAAGAATTTCAATAAAATCCCCAAGCAATAATACTAACTTGGTCCATACCTTTAAAGCATGGCCAAGTTCTTTTTAAATTGATGTTGATAGGGTAGTGAATGAGTTTGGCTAAACAGTTTAATCTTAGACAAAGTGTCTAGGTAGATTAGTGAATAAATCTGGCCAGACTGTCTAATCCTGGTCAGATAGCCCCAGGGTAGAGTAAGTTCTTAACCCAACAGTCTAATCTGGGTTAACTGTCATAGGAAACTAGGTTAGAATATAGGTTAGTTTCATTGTTACTTCACTTTAATAAAACCAACTTGATGTAAATGTTGCACCATGTTTCAGAGGCTTAAAAGATCGCTTGGTTGAGCCCCATGGTGGTGTAGTCATGAAAAGTTTGGAGAAAACCCATGAAAAAGCATTTATCCAAAGTTTTCTAAGCGCATGTTTTGTTCGCGCCCTCACTTATGCTCCGATCATGTATCAATGGTCCAGATGATTGCACCCAGATCTACGGTGGACAGATCATTCTGGACCCCCTCGACCGTTCTACCTTTAACGGAGGGGGGGGTCCGGAATTGCTGATAAGACCCGCACGCATCTGGACGACCCAGGATCGAGCGTGCAGATCTACGGTCAACATTGGATTTTGGACCCCCCCATCCGTTCTGCCTTTAATGGAGGGGGGGGGGTTCCAGAATGAGTGACAAAAGGCGTGCAAAGATCTCCGGCTAGGAAACAGGCGCTCAGATCAATGGCTCAAAGTCTTTTTCGGACCCCCTGACTGATCTTCTTTTAACCAAAGGGGGGGGGGGTCCGGAATGGAATCTTCCCTCTGGTGGGCCCCTTTTATATGTGGCATCATTTTAATGGCCTCGAGTTGTTGGTTGTGGAGCCTGATTATCTTCCTGATTTAGAGGTCGTTTACTTTCAGCTATGTTTATTCCCCATGAAGTATTTACACCCCAGAAGTATGTACACTCTTCCACGTAGGGGAGTGCTGAGGGGGGGTACCCCGTCTGCGGGGTCCAGGGGGGCTATCCCCCCGACTGGGGGGTCTGGGGGAAAGCGGGCCCCCAGCGAGGGTTTGGGGGCGAAGCCCCCAAAGCAAAAATTGCCTTATAAAAGTATATTGTAATTTCATTGTAAATCTGGACCGTTCATTATAAGGTTGCAGATCTAACTGTAGAGATTATGTTAGGGTTTTTTTCCCTATAAGGAAACCCTCTTTTATGAGGAAGATGTATCGCGGCTATGGTTGATTGTGAATATTGTATTCTGAGAGAGGAGACTATGAGAGAAAGAAGAGGAAGTTACAACGGGTTTTGCTGTAGGTTGTATCCATTCATTTGCTGGATAATATTAAAGGAAGGACCTGGTAATTTCTCTGGTGGACGTAGCCCACACTGGGTGAACCACGTAAATCTGTGTCTCTCTTGTATTGTCTGTCTTCTGTGTTTTGTTTCTGCATTTGTTTTATTTTATTGCTCTGCGGTCCTGTTTTTCTAACAACTGGTATCAGAGCATAAGGTAACTCGCAGGAAAAGAGGGTTCCTGGTTTGAGTGGGAGCAATGTCAAAAGATGGAAAGTTTAGGGTCGAGAAATTTAATGGCCAAAACTACCAGTTATGGAAGATGCAGATGGAAGACTATTTATATCAGAAGGATCTATTCCTACCATTGAGCAGAGTAGCAAAGAAGCCGGCGGCCATGAAGGATGAAGAATGGGAGATTCTTGATAGAAAGGATCTAGGAATGATACGACTGAGCCTGGCAGCATCGATGGCTTTCAATATCTCGAAAGAAAAGACAACGAAGGGTTTGATGGATGTGTTGGCCAAATTGTATGAAAAAACCTCGGCATCGAATAAGGTATTTCTAATGAAGAGATTATTTAATATGAAGATGTCGGAAGGTGGGTCTGTTGCAGATCATTTAAATGAATTTAATACGGTTACTAATCAACTCAGTTATGTAAAAGTGGACTTTGATGATGAGGTTATGGCTCTTCTAATCTTGTGCTCATTGCCAGAAAGATGGAATGGCTTGGTCATGGCTGTAAGTAACTCTGTCTCTAGTTCAAATACTTTAAAATTT
>ML795743.1:152735-165388 GCA_009831015.1 Picea engelmannii
GAACATTGGGAGGTAGTAAAGTGGATTCTCAGGTATTTGAGAGGTACTACTACACATGCATTATGTTTTGGAGGTTCAGACACTTTTCTATAGGGATATGTTGATTCAAATATGGCAGGTGATAAAGACAGCAGGAGGAGCACTAAAGGGTATGTTTTTTTTACTATAGGTGGAACAACAGTAAGTTGGATTTCGAAACGGCAAAAGGTTGTTTCACTTTCAACAATAGAGGAAGAGTATGTTGCTGCTACAGAGGCTAGTAAAGAGATGATTTGGTTACAAAGGTTTATGGAGGAATTGGGAAAGAAGCAGGAGAACAACCAGTTGTACTGTGATAGTCAGAGTGTCATTCACCTTGCAAAGAAATCAGCCTTCCATTCGAAGACTAAGCATATACAGTTGAGGTACCACTTCATACGATCCACCTTGGAAGATGGACAATTGAAGCTGGAAAAGATACACACTAGACAGAATCCTGCAGACATGTTAACAAAGGGAGTAACTAGGGAGAAACTGAGTTCCTGCTCAATTTCAGTTGGTCTTCAAGAATGAAGATGAAAATGAGAAATTTGTCAGGTCCAAGAAGGTTCAGAGTCCAGCATATACAACAACAGTGGATTTGTTGAGACCAGTCTCCAAGTGGCAGATTGTTGGTTGTGGAGACTGATTATCTTCCTGATTTAGAGGTCTTTTACTTTCAGCCGTGTTTATACCCCATGAATTATTTACACCCCAGAAGTATGTACACTCTTCCACGGGGGGGAGTGCAGAGGGGGGTACCCCCTCTGTAGGGTCCAGGGGGGCTATCCCCCCGACTGGGGGGTCTGGGGGAAAGCGGGTCCCCAGCGGGGGTTCGAGGGCGAAGCCCCCGAAGCAAAAATTGCCTTATAAAAGTATATTGTAATTTCATTGTAAATATAGACCATTCATTATAAGGTTATAGATCTAATGGTAGATATTATGTTAGGTTTTTTTGCCCTAGAAGGCAACCCTCTTTTATGAGGGAGATGTATCGCGGCTATGGTTGATTGTGAATATTGTATTCTGAGAGAGGAGACTGTGAGAGAAATAAGAGGAAGTTACAACGGGTTTTGTTGTAGGTTGTATCCCTTTATTTGCTGGATAATAATAAAGGAAGGACCTGGGAATTTCTCTGGTGGACGTAGCCCACACTGGGTGAACCACGTAAATCTGTGTCTCTCTTGTATTGTGTGTCTTCTGTGTTTTGTTTCTACATTTGTTTTATTTTATTGCTCTGCGGTCCTATTTTTCTAACATTAGTCCCATCATCTCCTGCTATCTGATAGACCTCCGTCACCTCTGGATGTCACCTTCCACCTTTCCCGAAATGGTCATGTCCCATAACTGCTGTCAGTCCTTCCCCCCATTAGCTCGTGACAAGCCCCTTACTATGACCTTTACCTCCAATCGATAGCTGCCACGTAACCTGTTCGTATCCCTCAGCCACCGTCACCTACCATCTCACCCTCAAAGTGATCCATTGGCCATTTATTACTGGATAATCTATCTGTTATCCAACTGACCTATCTCCTGTGCCCAACCGATCCCCATTTTACTTAAAACTACCATTATTCCCCCTTACTGTCGCCATTCACCCATCGCACCAGAGAAATTCACCACTTACTCCTCTGTTACAGTCTGTTGTCCTCATCCACAGTCAGTCGTCCCCACTAACGTTGTGTTTTATTGAAGGTACTGTTGCAGAAATGGCGCCAGAGTCCAAACATGCAGAAGGAGAGGAGAATCTATTTCTCCCGCTTCCTGTCGACCTGGACAAGATCCCACTGGTCGACAAAGACTGATTAATCATGGATACAAAATGTGATTTTGACTTCTTAGACCTCCAGTCGTGGCTCATGGAAGTTTTCCTGGACCAAAGTGATGAAATTGGACTCTGGGAGTCCAATTTACCCCTCTACCTCTTCCCCCAGATCCACCGTTTTCCTGAGTTCGCTCTCAAGTGTCAAGCTCACTATATTCCCAAACAAAGAGCCGCCATCTCCTCGTTCGGAGAGATCCTGTTCCTCATCACGCCCAAATCCATAGACCAGATGATGCAAATCTCCCGAGCCGACTCTGCATCTCCCTTCAACCTGGAAATTCTTATGGAATTATACCAGAAAATGACCTTTCCCTAAAGAGCTCAAATATTCGAGCTTTTTCTTCCCCCATCCTCTCAATTTCCCTCCACAAATCCTCCTTACCCATCTTCAATGTTCTCGACTAAGGGAAACCAGGTCATCTCATCCCTTTGTGCTCTGTTAGGTTACTATTCTGATCAGTGGGTAGATGAACCCATTCTAAGTTTTCTATCCATCTTCTCTACCGATGAAAATCCCACCACCCAGTTCGACTTCAGTGCATTCTTGGAAGACAATATTCACGAACAGTTTGTGAATTTCGGCACGGAGGGCATGTTCAGATACTCAACGATACTAGCATACCTGTTTGTCTTCTTCTAGGCGGATAAATTTGGCTTTTCCATGCAGAAGATGGATGGAGATGGTAGACCTCAAGTAGCCATAGCATGGACCTCCTTTCTCAAGCGAAACTCCACTGATTTCAGTTTCAAGGAGTTTGTCGATCAATTCTACCACCCTGTGGTAAGCATGCTAGGTGGCAGGCCCGAGCCTCGAATAAATGATGAATTCCAGAGAATCCTGCATCTCTCGGACAACACAAAGACTGGGGATTGGTACTTGTATAAAGATTAAACCGAGATCAGAGTATACGGGTGCGAATTGGCACCGTATAAGCTGCCCAAGTATCTTCCTGTCAGAATCTTTGCTCTAGAATATATAAGGCAGATAATAAATTTTGATGACATCCATTTTGTGTCGTTGAAGAAAAAGCAGCAGCTTAGAATCAAGGGGCAGATTGGCTCCTTCATATGTAACAATTGGGGTGCTGGGGAAGAAGTAGACAAGCTGCTAAAAGAAATGAAGTTCTCCATGAGCTTCCCATGGAATTATGATCCTTGTGGGATCATCTCAGAAATGAGGGTCAAGAACAAAAACATCCCATATATCCATGAGTCTAGGCCTGAAATTGAAAAATTTGCAAATCAGACAGTGTGGGAGCCTAACAAATTGGTCGAAGTACAACAACAGAATCCCCTGGCCACTGTATCTCAAACAACCACGCCATAGGTCCCTAAGGAAAAAAGGCCTCGACAAGAGTTATCTCCACCTGTCACAGAGGTATCATCCGAAGAGTTCCAGCTACATACTAAGAGGCCCAAGACAATTTCAGTTCCTAGCCCAACCAGAGAAAAAGAAGCCCCGTCTACAACAGCGACCAAGGTGGATAGGTCACCCTTCGGTTCGAGCCTCCATAAGGCCATAACCTCAGCAGTGACGGAAAAATATACAGATCCTCCATCAACCACGCAGCCAGGCAAGGTGGGACCGAAGCTGAGTATTTTCGAGAAGTATGAGCTGATCAAGAAAAGGAACCAAACCTTGACCAACAGTACTTGCACCCAGTTCTGGAAGTAGATGTCGACTACGCAACATAGGCTGCTGTCGGCATTTGACATAGAGAAGGGAAGAATGCACATGGCCTTCCTCTAGGCATAGGTACCAGATCCAAAGGTGATCACTGACTATAAAAGGGCCACCTTCGAATTCCAAATGAAGGACGTGCATCCAACCGACCAGATGGATCTATACAAGCAGACAGGGGAAATGGTTTTCTACACGTTGGCGCATGCTTCCACTTCTGCGTCTAGATTGCAGGTGACAGAGCAGCTCAAGCAGGAGCTACAACAACTCCGGAAGCAAATGGTGGCATGAAAGACTTTGGCTGAGGTTAAAGAGAGTGTATGGACATACATCACTAAGTCCATAAACGAGATATGGCCAATGATCCAGATCATGTTCGAGCAGAAGGAATTGGTCCAGAGGAGCAAACAAGCAATTGAGAAGATCAAAGTAGAATTGGGAGACATGCCAACATAGGAAAACAAGATCATCAAGTTCCTCAATTCCAAGACCAGGGAAGAGCTAGAAGAGCTAAAGATTGAAGACAGAATAGAGACCATCCTTGAGGTCAAAAGATTTTTGACCAAGAGGGGATTAATTATTCAGTTGGAAGAAAAGGTTCGGACCATGGACCTGGGGGTACAAAGATTCTTCAGTAAGATTGAAGCTCTCTAGAAGAAAGGTCTGCCTGGTCTGAAGGTAATCAATGATAAATTGATGACACTCCTAGACTACAAGAAGATATTGGCCGGCGAGGCTAAGGACAGTTCAAAGTTTGCAGGCATTCAAGGGAGCATCACCGACAAGGCATTCCTAGATTCCCTTTAGTGGGACATCAATATCCAACACGAGATTCGATACATATTCCTCGCCAAGCCTACATTCACCAAGTATACAGAAATGGACGAAGTGTATCGAAGGTTACTCAAAGTCAATGTGCCCAGTCATCTTAGATGGGAGGAACTCTGTGATCTTATCGATTAGCAGATGAGTTGTCCCAGTCCAGTCATTTGTCCAGTCAGATGAGGTTGTGCAGAGGCTTCATCAATAGCCCACCCAGAAATCAACGTGCAGTTATACCACATCATCAAGCAGTTCCTAGATTTAGGAAGTTTGTTAAGTTAGTTAGGCTAAAAATAGATTTAGCACGTCTTGGTCATTGATGACAGGAAAATTTGTAATTTGAGTTATAAATACTTCACCTTTCGAAGTATTGAGGGTTGTTGATCTTCACACCCTGACGCTATTAGACTGTAATCTTTTTGAGATCTTCCATTAATAAAAAGGAGGCACTTTTAAGGATTCTTGCATGTATTCACTCGTGATGTCTTTCTCTCTAAGTTGAATGTTATTCTCGCTTTGTCATCATTTTTTTTTTCTGAATCTAATCTTTAAGAGTAACGAATGTTCCAGGATTTATCTAGTATACCCTGTTTCTGACTCGAAAGATTTAAGTGTTTTATCTCCTGGTGTTTTCAATAAAGAAATTCTTAATTTTGTTGAAATTATCTTTCTCATATTTTCTGTTGTTCATCATTTAATCTACTAAAAGATCGAATGATTATATTATCTCTCCCTGTGAAAGTTTTCCCTTTGTGTTTCTGGTTTGTATTTCATATTTTATTAAAACACAGACCCCATAGCCCAATGGATGTGTAGACTATCTCAACCAATTCCAAAAACACTTTGAAAACAAAACCGACCTATTTCTTTACCTAGCCTAATATTTGAAATTTGGAGCATAGCTAAATCTAATAGAGAGATCCATCTCTGAAGTTGGAAGGGCTAGATCCCAGCTTCAAAAGTGGTTGGATAAAGTTACATTTTGTAGATTTCTTCTGCCGTCAACCTCTAGGAAATTTACCAAGTGCTAACATAGTGGCATCCATACTAAGGAGAGAACTAAAAATTTACAAATTCCATGTTTTCTTTTCCCTAAAAAGAAAGTCTGTTCCTGAAAGATTGCAAATTTGAGAAGAAAGTAATGTTTAGAGGTTGATTAAATTTGTACATATTATTTTCAGACTACAAAAAAAAAAGTATATATATAAAAAATCAAAAAGAAATATGGCTCCTAAGAAAGTTTATACTCGATCTCATCCAGACCCAGAACATGTGATGGTGACAGATAACCCAGAACAATTGTTAAGGAAAAAGACCATAGCTAAAGGCGTAGTAAATCATACTCCCTTTCATAAGTCCCTTTCCTTTTTAGGAGAGCTCGTTACCTTTCAAAACCCTGACTCTGACACCTTTTCCCAACAGAGCCTGGTTAGAACATGGTCTGATAGTTTTTTGACTGGAATCATTTTCGACCCAACCATTTTACAACCCTGAACCCTTGAAGTTCTGTCTACCACTGCGAAACCACAAATCACTCCCTCAGTGCTATCTAGTCCCTCCTCGTCCTCATCATCAGTTACTACCTCACCGATAATCCAGTCTGTTATCCCATCTCCTCCACACATCATGGCAACTCGATATGCTCCCTTGGTGTTGAATCCAACTCTTCATGCCATGCCCCAAGACTACCAAATGAGACTTCCACAGTTCGATGCGATAGGACCTTTGAGCACAAAACAACACGTAGATAAAATGAATGATTATTACGATCTGCATGAAGTAGACGAAGCTGACGTTCAAATGAGATTGTTTGCCCAAAGTTTGATAGGTGACGCTAAAAAATGGTACAAAGGGTTGCGTGCCGCCTCAGTCCTTGACCTTATCGCATTCCAAAGGAGTTTTCTAGACAGATGGGAGGTAAAGAAAAACCCTCTCCAAATATTGTCAGAATACGAAAGTATTAAAAGAAATCAAGGTGAGTCAGTACAAGATTACTGCACTCGTTTCAATAACCTGTACAACACAATCCCAGCTGAAATCAAACATCCACAGGGTTTGGCATTGATAAAATTCCCTGATGGTTTTGACGCTGACATGTCATACCAACTAAGGGAAAGAAATTCCACCACCGTGGAAGAGATGAAGAAAACTGCAATAAGTGTGGAAGCCAATTTGTTGGCAAAAAGGGCACGTTAGAGGTCAGAAAGGAGAGTCACAATTAAAGAGTAACCTTCCACATCAACCTCAGAATCCAAATTGGATTCTTTGGCCAGAGAAATGGAAAGAATGATGGAAATACTTACTGTGTCAGACATAAATCCTCCAAGAGAAAACCTACCAACTCCTCAGGTTCGGAACCCTAACTTTAGGAGAAACCCTCCTCAAATCAGACAGAGAGATCCTAGGGATCAAAGAGAACAGTGAGGTCCAGATCAGCAGATCATACCTCCCCTACAAGAAAATTACGCTGATGAAGGAGAGGAATTAATCGAAGAACTAGAGGATACTCACATAAATCTCATGGGCATTCACGATAACGAAGCTATTTTCCTAACCCAAGAAGAGCAAGAACTTTTTCTTCTCAACCAAACTAAAGTAAGTGAAGACGTTGAAGATGCAGAACAACAGGAATTCGAAAAATTCCATTTTGGAGGTACATCGACAGTATAATATGCAGAGTAAAAAGACAGAAGGGGGTTCCCCAAAAAAGACGATTGAAATGAAGAAGGTAGTCGAAACCAAGAAGGCCTCTGAGCCATATGCCGAGAAGATTCCTGAGAAGAGTACTGTTGAAGTTCCTGCGAAGAAAAACCTTACTATTCTGAAAAGATCATCACAGCCCGAGGTTTCACCTGTTAATCCACCAAGTACTTATGGCCAGAAGAGCGTGGTGGATAAACCATAATTGATGAGCCAAGGTAGAGCTCCTACACCCTTTAGCATTGAGGGGGAATTAGCCAAAGTAAAAATTCCTATCCCACTTTCAGATTTGATGAACAAAGACGTTTATCGTTCACAGGTGATTAAAGAACTGACCATTGAACCTGACATAGGCATGGAGGCCTTAACCATTGGATCAAAAAATCATTTAGACACTGTGAACCTTACTGATGATCAACCCGAACTTCTATTCGGACCTGAAGTAGATGGTCAAGATGATACTGGTGATGTTTCTCCTTTTTACATCAGTATAAACATACATGACCTGATCTTGCATAACACTATGCTGGATTTGGGTGCTTCCCACAATCTGATGCCTAAAGCAGTAATGGAGAAACTGGGACTGGAGGTCACCAGACCTTACAAGGATTTACACTCATTCAACTCCAATAAAGTTAGATGTATTGGCTTGATCAAGGACCTATGCATCACCTTGGTTTAGATTCCTGCGAAAAGCATGGTAATGGATGTGGTAGTTGCAGACATCCCTCTGAAGTATGGAACGTTTCTATCCCAGTCTTGGGGGGCTAAGTTGAGAGAAACCCTGCAACTAGATATGTCTTATGCCACTATCCCAGTTTTCGGGCAACAAAGAATGCTATATAGAGAAATGTTGATGAAATACATGGTCAGTAGCCAAGAAAAACCACACAACTATCCCTTTTACTATGCGCATTCCGACTTGGATTATTTTATCTTGTACAATGATGGTGACATGGGAGAACAAGATACTCAACTGGCAGAAGATACATTTAGTCAAAATGAAGGCCAAGAAACCATTGAGGTAGCAAGGATGAAAAACGTGATAACTGAGGAATTACCGGCAGATTTCTGGAGCATGGACTTTGATGGAGCAGTGAGCAAAGAAGGAGCTGGAGCAGGAGTCTGGCTGCATAATCATAGAAACAGGTATTCAGAAAACCATTCTTACAAATTAAATTTCCAGTGCACTAACAATATTGCTAAGTATGAAGCCTTGATGCTTGGTCTGAAGCTTTTGAAAAGAGTTGGTGCTAAATAGATTATGGTAAGAGGTGACTCTGAGTTGATAATCACGAAAATCAAAGGTGAGTACACTGCAAAACACCCACGTCTTAGAGCTTATAGGAATGTTGTTCTTGATGCCCTTAGATGTTTCACTGAAGTTGACTTGCAGGTAATGCCGGGGGGACAAAACATTCTGGCGGATGGATTGTCCACGTCAGCAGCCACATGTAAGATTCCTTTCCGCCCGACCTGCCCATACACTATTGAGGTGAAATGCAGACCAACCATTCCCGACAATATCAGGTACTGGAAAGTGTTTGGTAACGATGATCAAATCGAAGACTTTCTGCAGTGTAAAAATGGTTTTGAATGTACAAATATAGATTTAGAGAACGAAGATGAAAATGTAAATAGATCTGATTTTGAAATTGATAGTGTAAATAGCATAGATTCAGGAGAATTAGGCGATGACGAAATGGATGCCGATGTTTTACATTTGAAAAGCAACGTTTTTCCTAGGGGTCTAGTTCCTTTAGAGGACTTGTTTGATTTTGACGACGTAGCCAAAAAACCCAAAATTGAAACACATGGACAAGAGGTAGAAGACTGTAATATAGGGACTGAAGAGAAACCCAGGATAGTCAAATTGTCTAAATCATTACCCCCAGAGAAAAAACTCAAATACATTGAGTTTTTCAAAGAATATTCAGATGTCTTTGCCTGGGGTTATGAGGATTTGAAGGCTTATGATACCAACATCATACAACACAGGATTCCAATAAAGGAAGACCAAAAACTGTTCAGATAGAAACATAGGAGGATAAATCCCAAGTTGCTCCCTCTGATAGAAAAGGAAATCAAAAAAATGTACGATGCCAAAATCATAGTCCCTTTGCATTTTTCCAAATGGGTCTCTAATTTGGTTCCTACATGTAAGAAATCTGGGGAAATCAGACTGTGCATTGATTTTCGAAATCTGAATAAGGTCTCCTTGAAGGAAAATTACCCTTTGCCCAAAATGGACCACATCCTGCAAAGGGTGGTTGGATCCAGTCGAATTTCTCTGTTGGACGGGTTCTCGGGTTATAATCAGGTCCTAGTTCACCCGGATGACCAAGACAAAACCGCCTTCACCAAACTGTGGGGCACTTTCATGTATGTGAAAATGCCTTTTGGTTTGATGAACGTTGGAGCCACTTTCCAGAGAGCGATGGATATCACCTTTGTGGAAGAATCGAGTAAGTTTATTGTCGTCTATTTGGATGATGTAACTGTGTTTTCCCGATCTGATGACGAACACCTGCGACATCTCAGACGAGTCTTCGAGAAATGTAGAAGGTTTGAGATTTCTTTAAATCCTAAGAAAATCCTCTTCGTGCTAGAGGAAGGCAAACTGCTAGGACACATCATATCCAAGGACATAATCAAAATTGACCCCAGCAGAATTGAGGCCATACAAAAATTAGAACACCCAAGAAACCTTAAAGAATTACAGTCTTTTATCAGGAGAATAAAATTTCTACGAAGATTCATTCCAAATCTGGACGAGCTCCTTAGAAACATTACAAATATGCTAAAAAAGGATGTAAAAATAAAATGGGACTCTGAGTCCAGACAATCTTTCGAACAAGTCAAACGAGCACTCACAGAGGCCCTTGTCTTAATCAGTCCTGACTTTACCAAGGATTTCTATCTTTTTTCTTTCGCTTCCAAACATACTATAGTAGCGGTTTTACTACAAAAGAACAGTGAAGGGTATGAATATCCCACAACTTTCTTTAGTAAAGAATTAAGAGACGCTACTCTAAATTACAAGATAATGGAGAAACAAGCTTTTGCCTTGGTAAAAGCTATAAAAGATTTCAGGGTCTACATTCTCCATTCTCATACCATTGCATATGTTCCGAATGCAGTAGTAAAGGACATCTTGACCCAGGAAAACCCGGATGGGAGAAGGGGAAAATGGATTGCTATCATTTTAGAATACGATATAGAGATTAAGCCTACAAAATTAATCAAGGGTCAAGGCCTAGCAAAATTAATGGCTGAATCAAATTTCCATGCTCTTGACATTAATTTTTTAGCTGCAACAGATGAACAGGGTGAGATGACGACTCCAAGTGTGAGAGAGGTATTCCTCAACTCTCCATGGTACGCAAACCTTATATTCGTTTTGCAAAATTTACAAGCTCCCCCTGGTTTGACTAAGACTAAAGCTAGATTTTTAAAGTTGAAAGCCTTAAAATTTTGTAATCTGGAAGGCAATTTGTATTGGAAAGATCCTGGAGGCATTCTGTTAAATTGTTTATTGAAATATGAAGCTGACAAAGTGTTACAAGAATTTCATGCAGGAGAATGTGGTGGCCATCTGAACTAGAAGGTCATAGCCAACAAAATCCTCAGGGCCGGTTTCTATTGGCCCACCCTGTTCGCTGATGTACATCATAGAGTGATTGCATGTCATAAATGTCAGTTGTTTGAAGGCAAAAGGAAACTCCTTCCTCTCCCCCTGAAACCGATCTCATTTGAAGCCCCTTTCCAGCAATGGGGACTGGACTTCATTAGAGAAATACATCCCCCTTCTTCAGGCCAGCACAGGTGGATTCTCACTGCCACCGATTATTTTACCAAATGGATCGAAGCAGTACCAAGAAGGCAAGTCACTAACTCTGTTATTATCAAATTCCTTGAAAATAATATCTTGTCTCACTTTGGATGTCCTATAAAGATCATAACTGATAATGTAGCTTCTTTTCAGTCGAAGAAGCTCATAGATTTCTGCAACCAATATCACATTGGTTTGGGGCATTCCACAACTTAATACCCTCAGGGGAATGGGCTAGCGGAATCTTCAAACAAAACCTTGGTAAACATCATCAAGAAAATGTTGCAGGAAAACAAGAAATCGTGGCATAACAAGTTGGTGTTTTCCTTGTGGGCTGATAGACTGACCACCAAGAGGTCAATTGGTATGTCACCATACCAGTTGGTCTATGGCACAGAAGCAGTTTTCCCCACTTCCTTAGGAGTCCCTGTCATGAAGTTGCTTCAAGATGTACAAGCCGAGCCAAATGACTCACAGAGAAGGATCAACCAGATGATCCATTTTCATCAGTCTAGGGGAGACGTTTTCAACAAGACCCAGGTAATCCAAGAAAGCATCAAAGAGATTTTTGACAAAAGAACCAAGGAAGATGATTTTGAACTAGGAGATTTGGTGCTGAGATGGGACGCCAGAAATGAAGACAAGGGAAAGCATGGAAAATTTGACAGTCTGTGGAGAGGTCCATACATGATTCAAGCATTCAGGGGGAACAACGTTTTCTTTCTAAACAACGTTGATGGGACAGATCTTCCAGGAGGACCTGTAAATGGAAGAATGCTGAAACATTATGTTCCACCTCAGTAAAGACTCGAGTTCCACTCACCATTGTACATACCATTTTTATTTTTTCACCTACATTTTCTAAGTGAATAACATTATTCAGTTGGTTGAAGCCCGAAGAGAATGCCCTAAGCTGTTGACCACTGTTCTTCCAATTTTTGAGAATAAAACCAATCAATCAACAAAGGCTACTAGGCAGAAGTTTTCAGAATGGCAGGAACCAGGATTCTTGGCACTTCTCAGGGCAAGTACCATCCCCAGGTGGAGCCGTTGTTATCATCCTATAAGTTATAGGATCAAATGGTGACTGGGATATTATCTGTCTCTAGTGTTTTTGTTGACAAATGATTTTTCATTCTGCAAATAATTTGAAAAAAAAAAAAAGAAAGGAAAAAAGAAAAAGAAAAAGAAAGAAGAAAAAAAAGAGGGCAGAAAAGAATTTCAATAAAAGCCCCAAGAAATAATACTAACTTGGTCCATACCTTTCAAGCATGGCCAAGTTCTTTTTAAATTGATGTTGATAGGGTAGTGAATGAGTTTGGCTAAACAGTTTAATCTTAGCCAAAGTGTCTAGGTAGATTAGTGAATAAATCTGGCCAGACTGTCTAATCCTGGTTAGATAGCCCCAGGGTAGAGTAAATTCTTAACCCAACAGTCTAATCTGGGTTAACTGTCATAGGAAATTAGGTTAGAATATAGGTTAGTTGCATTGTTACTTCACTTTAATAAAACCATCTTGATGTAAATGTTGCACCATGTTTCAGAGGCTTAAAAAATTGTTTGGTCGAGCCCCATGGTGGTGTAGTCATGAAAAGTTTGGAGAAAACCCATAAAAAAGCATTTATCCAAAGTTTTCTAAGCGCATGTTTTGTTCGTGCCCTCACTTATGCTCCGATCATGTATCAATGGTCCAGATGATCGTGCCCAGATCTACGGTGGACATATCATTTCGGACCCCCCCCGACCGTTCTACATTTAACGGAGGGGGGGGGGGG
>ML795743.1:175192-201290 GCA_009831015.1 Picea engelmannii
GAAAGGAAATT
This sequence comes from Picea engelmannii, assembly GCA_009831015.1. Taxonomy (NCBI): domain Eukaryota; kingdom Viridiplantae; phylum Streptophyta; class Pinopsida; order Pinales; family Pinaceae; genus Picea; species Picea engelmannii. The sequence continues at coordinate 175,204 of ML795743.1, forward strand.
GTGCATTGCATGATAGTATTGTGTTGATTTGGAAAATTTTCTCTCTCTCCCATAACTAGGATTCATGGAATGAAAAGAGTCATATTTCATTATTATCCTTGCATTATTTGGGTCAGAGTCATACAACATGAGGTTCACTTCCGTTACCTTTGAGTAAACAACATCTCTTAAAAACATTGCGTAATCTTAAAATTTATCTAGTAAACTCTTTTCTAGGGGTCTTTTACACCAACATTTAGCTAGGCTAGTGCTTTAGAGTAGGAAGAGAGATACACTCTCCAAAAGATCAAAACACACAATAGCATCTTGAGTTAGGGAGTGTTAAATTCCATTTGCAACATATTGTCCTGGGACGCCCTTCTAACACAAGGGTCAAGCACTAGGTTGCATTGGTGTTGGCAGAGTTACTAACCCTGCTTTGTTGACATCGATGTAGAGATTGCACGTATTACGGAGATCACTTCGAGGTATACCCACAATGATGAGTGGAAGCCTTTGAGTTGATTTCAGGCTAGATACCCTGCCCTTGCATGTGGATCGGACTGACGACTGTTCCCCCAGGTTTTACTGTTGTTTGTGGTGACCTTAGCGGCCTATCTCTCTAGGTTATTACCCAAGGTGACTGTGAAGGGGAAAGTCTTTACGGTACCTGGAATTGACGTTGGCCATACTCACTCGGGCTCCTTGGAGGGTATACCCACGATTATGTGTGGGAGCTTGCACCAGGGTGTAAGTCCGTTAAGCAGGTCGTCAGCGTAACTTTTCCACCCTAGCCCCACCCCTTCTTGTCTTGTTGTTGCGACGTTGGATTTCATCACCAACTAGTGGCTTCGAAATTAGAAGGTATTGTTTGCTTGGTGATTGCTTCCTAGATTTTATTTACTAGTGTGTGTTGTTTCTCGAAGTTGACCATAGGAATTTCTTTGCGGAGCTTGTCATTTGTTTACAATTGCTCCCCCGAGACATTCACGTAGGATGCAAGGTTTATCTCCAGAACATCCGGACGATTCTCAACCCTTGCCTACTAGCACACCTGAGGGCTCTCCTCGTCAGAGTGAAGTCCCAGTTGCTACTCCACCACACGGGGAAACAAGTGACGTTCTAGTTGTCACCACACCACCTCCACAGGTAGACCGTACAGACTCTCTAGAGGATTTTCGAATCACCAATACTAGAGAGGACTATCGCATTCGTCGTGGTGAACGACCTATTGTGCGATTAAATTATTCTGACGAAACAATTGTTACATCTTCTGAATCAACTGTTGGGCCTTCTTCTGGTATAGTAGGCCAAGATCCTTTGTGGTTGGGTGATTTTCGATGAGTCCTTTTCGGTACTGAGTCACCTCCAGTTTACGAAATCAACCCTCCAGTATCTCCTGAGACTGAAACTACACCTGTAGCGACCACTTATCATTTTATTCTTCCTCATGAGATGGCCCATCTTGCAAATACTATGAGTGTCCAAACCAAAATTCTTGCAACTACCCTTGCTCCTATCAATACCCAGAGAATACCTGATGTTATCCCAACATTGCCACCCGGGTACCATGCTTTGAATGCTTTGTTGAATGCTCCTAATCCAACACCTCCGCAAACCCCAGCCGGTTCTCCAGGTATTCCCGCTTTTATCCCGACACTCCCTCCATTTCCTTCCAGAAATCCTAATCCTAGTGGCACTATTCTGACTGTTGCACCCAACTTGCATATTCCCGTTGGTGGACAGGGTGGTACGGTTCCTTTTCCTTTTCCTTTTCCCAGACACAAAACAGTTACTACACAACCTACGATTGGCACACAAATTCCGGGTGGAACTATACCTACTATAGGGGGACCAACTTCACCTTTTGGACAAAACATACCTCCTGACTTGGCCCAATATTGGAATCAACTTCTACGAAATTTTCCTCAAAGTGCTGGGGGGCAGCAAACTGTCCCTACTATAGGTCAACCTTATCTGGGTATAACTAATCCTATTTGGGGTTCGGGTCAGACTACTCAACCTCAGGTCCCTACTCAAACTCAAGGTCATAATCCTTGGGGTTACTATCCTATCCATCCACCACCGAATCAGCCAGGGGCTTCCCTCTATGGGCAGACTGCATACGGTCCGACTAGTTTGTCGACAAGGCTTCCACCCCAAAGTCACCAGTACCCACAAGTGAATCAACAGTTTCCTTTTCTTTCTACCTTGGATTTGCCAGATTTGTCTAGGATTCTCAATGATCCTATTCATCACTCTCCCCAATGGCCTGCTATTCCTGCTAAGATTCCATCGGATATTCTGAAATTCGATGGCAAGGCGGGAGAGGACCCAAATAATCATGTCATGAATTTTAATTTATGGTGTTCGTCCAACTCATTGATGGATGACTCCATTCGTCTATGTCTTTTTCAAAGAACCCTTACTGGTGCTGCTGCGAAGTGGTATATTGAATTGCCACAAGGTTTCTTTTCTGATTTCAACACCCTAGCTATGGCTTTTCTCACACATTACCAGTTACCGATCCGTTATGATACTGGGACTGAGATCTTGACTTCTTTCAAGAAAACTAAAGGCACTCATATTTCGGATCATATCCATGAGTGGCGAAGGAGACGATGTCTCATTAAACTTGAACTCCCTGATCAGTTACTGGCAGAATGGTTTACGAAATCTTTCGTGAACGAAATTGGTAAATACATTTCTATGGGCGGTGTTGTTACAGAGGAGCAGGCTATCAGTCGTGCTCAATATCTTGATCTCGTTTATTCGCAAACGGGAACACTTTATAACCTGCTACCTGAATTACCTCGTCCTGGTACTTCCAGCACCTCAACTACTCCAGTTGCCTCACATGCAGCTGATGGTGTGATTGGTACTACTCATACCCACTCACATTCTGTTTCAAGTACAACCCCTAAATCTACATCTTCTAATGTTCAAAATGATCCGTCTCCTGCTCCTCCCGCCGATAAAACTTCTGAAGTGAACGTTGTTCAATCTACGCCGACCGGTAAAAATAAATCAAAATGAGAAAACTAAAACCCCTCCTGTTGACGATCGGGATAAGCGCAAACCACGTTACTCTTGCCTTATCTGTGGTGATGATCACTACACGAAGGATTGTCCTAGACGTGCTGAAGTTAATAAGTTCCTTCAAGGAATGCTGAAACCCTCTACATCGGCAGTCTTGTCCCAACCCTTCCCATCTCAGCAATAGGCCTCGTTGGTCATCCATGACCAACCCTCTACTTCTACGACATCATATGTTTTGATGTGCACCGGTGATTCTAAGAACAATGGCGTTGCCATCGCAACTAGAGCCAAAGATTATTCTCCATCTAAGGAGAAGGTTGATGATTTACCTCCCACTTTGGTACAACCCTCTCCACCGACTCCACCCACCAACGGTCCTCTTCATATCGAACGATCGAGCCTTGATACAGTTATACGACCACCCCCGAAAGGTGTCGTTAAGAAATCGACATTCAATCCTCTTGCTCGTGCAGCGCAAAACTATAGCATTGTCGAAGATCTGGCCCAAGCACCTTCAACGATGTCTTCCCTTGAAGTCCTTCAGTCTTGTCCTGCACAATGAAGGGCTCTGTTGAAAGCGATAGGTGGAATTGATCCCATAGACACGAATCTCATAGTCTTTGACTTGGAAGATCATATTCCAAGGTTACCCCCACAACTTGTGTTTCAGATACAAGTTGTTGTCGCCGACAAGAACATTTGTCGAACCGTTATTGATGAGGGTGCCTCTACATGTGTAATGTCTTTTACTTGTTGGAAAGACATCGGCTCTCCTCCTTTAAATGGATCACAAAATACTTTGAGAGCCTTCAATGGCTCTGGTTTTAAGCCTTATGGTGTTCTTCCATCGTTGCCTGTTACTCTTGAAGGTAAGACAGTCCAAGTTGAAGTGGAAGTTTTTGATGCTCCCCTGGATTATAATCTTCTACTTGGTCGTAGCTGGGTAGATTCTATATGTGTTGTTGTGTCAACACTTTTCCGTGTAGTCCATTTTCCTCATCAACGAAAGGTCGTCACAGTTGATCAACTTGCCTTCTTTAATTCCGATACTCGCACTGGCAACGTGCCGTTTATAGCTAAAACCCCACCGGGTTATGAGAATGTTGGAGTCGGTCTTTTAAAAGACTCTTCGTTAATGGGTACTTTCCCCATACCACCACCACCCGATATTCCATGCCCGTCAGTTGCTTCTATTAATATGATATCTACTGTACCTCGTGAACTTCCTGTGTCTGCCGACCCTTGGATAGTCCCTGATCCTAGAGATCATACTCGTTTCGACGACGTCATGTTGTTAAGTCCGGTCGAGTCTGCTTATCATGCGATTCAATCGGCAACACCTTCTACACCCTCTATTGATGAGTTGTCTCTTGATCCTTTCCATGTCATCTTTCCCACTGACGAGATGATCATGTCCATCATGGTTGACACACCTTTGGACGATGGGCATCATCATTCCATATTGTTTCTGGAACAACACACACTCGATAATTACCAGCGGATTTCGACTCCGTCGACCGTTGTCGTCATATCGACCATTCCCGGATATACACATGATGTGTTTGCGGAAGGGAACCTCAGTAATATTTCTCCCATGATACCCATTGATATTTTATTTAAACCTGGGATAGTTGAAAATGTTCATATTGGAGCTTCGTGTTCTCCCGAAGAAATTGTCACTTATACTTCCTTGTTTAAAGAATTTCGTGATATCTTTGCCTTAAGTTACGAAGAGATGCCGGGTATCGACCCTGCTATTGTTGTGCATGAAATTAAGACATACCCTGGAGATAAACTAGTCTGGCAGCACCTCCATCCTGTCCATCCACGTAAAGCGACAGCTATCAAGCTTGAGGTTGAAAAACTTCTCAAAGACGGTTTTATCTATCCCGTGGCTCTGACAGAATGGGTTTCCAACCCTATACCGATTGATAAGAAAGGTGGTAGTATACGTGTTTGTGTTGATTATTGGGATATTAACAAATCCTGTCTGAAGGACAATTTTCCAACCCCTTTCGTTGACCAGATCGTCGATGACTGTGCCGGGAGTGAAATCTTTTCTCTCATGGATGGATTTTCCGGCTATAATCAAATTAACATCACTCCTGAGGACCAACATAAAACGGATTTTATTTGTCCTTGGGGTACTTTCGCCTATAGAAAACTTCCCTTCGGTCTCAAGAACGCAGGTGCAACGTTTCAATGTGCTATGTCTTATGCGTTTCACGATATAAAGTATATCGTTCAACCTTATTTGGATGACTTGCCAGCTCATTCTTTACGTCGAGTCGATCACCCTAATCATCTCCGAGCAATTTTCGTTCATTGTCGGTTCTATCACATTCGCCCGAATCCTCATAAATGTGTCTTTTGTGTAGATTCCGACCATCTCCTCGGTTTCATTGTTTCACATCAAGGGATCCGGGTAGATCCTATTAAGGTTGAGGCGATTCTTAATCTCCCTCCTCCTTCTTCATTGCGCCAGTTACAAAGTTTGCAGGGGAAAGTAAACTTTCTTCGTCGTTTCATCCCTAATTACGCCGAGATTACTCATGGTTTTACACGTCTTCTAAAGAAAGGTTCAGAGTTTCTTTGGGATAAGGTTGCCAACAATGATTTTGAAGATTTGAAGCTATCCCTCATGAAATCTCCACTTCTTTTCCCTCCTGATTGTAGTCGGGGTTACTTTCTTTATCTAGCTGCTTCTAAGTATACTATCGACATGGTTCTCATTCAAGAGGATGATGCACACGATGAACATGTTATATATTACTTGATTCAAAGTCTCACTTCCACTGAAATCAAGTACCAACATGTTGAAAAACTGGCTTTGGCTGATGTTCAAGCGGTGCAACGTTTTTGTCATTATATTCTCTCCAGGAAAACTACCGTGATTTCACATTGTAACCCCATGCAACATATTTTGACACGTCAATTGCTGGGGGGAAATTACTCCAAGTGGATTGTCATTCTCCAGGAGTTCGACTTGGAATTCGATCGCGCCATGTCGAAGAAATCCTTAGTTTTTGCTGAGTTAATTTGTGATTTTCCCCACTCTGCCACAGAAAGTGTAGCAGTCGATTTGTTACCTGACGAATCACTTTTCCTTATCAGTACTGATGATATTTGGTACGGAGATATCATTATATATCTCCAAACTCAAACTTTTCGGCCTGCTTTGTCTAGCGTCGAACACTGTCGTATCCATTATCAAGCACGTCAGTATATTATCCTCGGGGATACTCTTTACCGTCCGGGAATTGACTCTGTGTTTCGACGTTGTTTGACTTTTGACGAAGCCGAGAAAGATTTGAATGACTGCCATTCTGGAGCATGTGGTGGTCATATGTCTGGGTATGCTACTGCCCAGAAGATCTTACGTGCAGGATATTTTTGGCCTTCCTTGTTCAATGACTGCATTACTGCTGTTCAGAAGTGTCATGCCTGCCAGACCTACAATCAAAAGATTCGGTCGCATCCTGCTCCCCTTCATCCTGTGGTCTCAGTTGGTCCTTTTGCAAAATGGGGCATTGATTTCATGACATGTCACCCTCACTCGGCCGGGGGGCATGGTTATATTATTGTAGTTGTTGACAGCTACAATAATATAATACTGGAAAGACTGCAACATTATTTATTTTCAACCATGTCATCACTCATTTTGGTGTTCCTCAGGTTATCGTTACCGATCACGGTAGTCATTTTAGGAATTTTATGATGTCTGAACTTACAGAAAACTTGGGTCTTCGTCATGATAGCTTAACACCCTATTATCCGCAGGCTAATGGCCAAGTCAAAGCAATCAACAAGGTTCTCATAACTATGATTCGACGGATGATAGGAATTCATAAAACCAGCTGGCACACGATGTTGTTTTCAACATTGTGGGCGTATCGGACATCTGTTAAATCCTCTACAGGGTTTACGCCTTTTCGATTAGTTTATGGCATGGAAGCCATTCTGCCAATAGAATGTGAGATACCTTCTCTGAAGCTAGCTGTAGAACTCTTACCCAATACTTCTGCTGAAGAGGAACATCTGTTGTATCTGATGCGATTAGACGAGACTCGTCGTGGTTCTACTCTTGTAATAGAAGCCCAAAAGAAACGTGTTAAGGCACAGTATGACAAGCATGCCAAGCCTCGCGTCTTCTCTGAAGGAGATCTTGTTCTTCTGTATGAACAAGATAAGGATGTCTTAGGAGCTGGGAAATTCGAACCAATGTGGTGTGGTCCTTACATTGTTCGCAAAGTTTTGGAAAAAGGAGCGTATGAGTTGGTGGAGTATGATGGTATACCTTTGAGTGAACCCAGGAATGGGTTGTACTTGAAGAAGTACTATGCATAAGTTATTTGTGCAGAAGTAATTGTATTTTTATGTATCATACTTTGTGTGTTACTTTAGTTTTCCTTTGACGTTATCTGGTCTCTGCCCTTATGTGACGTTGTGTTTGATTTCCAGATGTCGGAGTATTCACTACCTTATATTGGCTTCGATGATGGTGCTAGCCGTAGTACTCGGAACCTAGCTTCCGCTGCATGGGCAATCTATGCCCCAACGAACGAACTTATATATTTACGAGGTGTATGTCTTGGCCGTGCAACCAACAATGTTGCCGAGTATAGCGTCATTATTGAATTATTGGTTGATGCTATCTCGCTTGGAATTCATCACTTGGTTGTGCGACTCGACTCGCAGCTTGTGGTACTACAACTAAGTAATGTCTATTCTATTCGAAGTCCTACTTTATTAAGAGTATATTTGCGGATTCGCCTCTTGGAACGGTATTTTGATTACATTGAATATCAACATATTCCTAGACGTCTTAATACATTAATAGATGCATTAGCAAATTATGTATTGGACAGACATTTGAACAATTTATAAATCAAACACATTTTAAATCCATATAATGTAAAGTAAGCAGAAGCTGTCTGTATATATATAACGATCAAAAAAGTTTGTTTTTACATAATGTTTGTCCGAAGACCAAAATATCAAAACTTGAAGCTCATAGCTTCTACAAGGTGACATCACGGATGAAGTTCACGATAACACACTACTGCCCTAGATACTCTGCGGAGCAGTCGACCCATAACTGCAGAAACTCCTACAGTGTGATGTTGATCGCGTCGTGGAATCTCTTCCAGAGTCATATCTAGAATGTCGCCTTTCAGGCCCTCTAAATTCTGCTCCACCGTCAGATAATCCTCGACATACTGTGGTACTGCTACTACTGCCTCTCCTCGTCGCTGGATAGGATAACTGCCAGCAGGTCTATATGGTCCGACATCTGTGTTATTAACAAGTATTTGATGTTAGTCTTCGGGTAAATTTATAAAACAAAAACATTTAAATATAATACAAAAATTTCAAAAACATTTAAAAAAGAGAAACATTTGTGTACTTCTTACCGAGGTCTCCCCACTAAGCATCTTCAGGTAGTGCTAGATCCAGATCTCCTCGAAAATCCAACCTAGCATATGCGTAGTCATCGACCATCAACATCTGGATCCGCAACCAGTCAAAGAAAATATCGTCATATTTGACGATTGGTCCTGCCACATGCCGGGCCATGAACCTACACCATCGTAACATCCTTGGATCTCTAGGACATGAAAGATCCCACTCAGCCTGTAGTCTAAACACAGGGACTCTCTCTAGGAAGAAAGGCACTAACAAATATCCATATCCAAACTTCTTCAGATCTCCACGTCTGCACTTAGTCAGTTGTTTCTTGATATTGCGCAATACTGCATCAGCCCAGTTAAATACCCGAGGCTCAGTACACTCGATGGCGTACTGGAAATAGCTCTGTAATTCCATATGCGGAGAGGAACTTCCAGACATCCTAGCAATGGTGAAGAGAATAGTACGGAGAGTCAAGTCAGTTACTCCCCAAATTGCCACTTTCCCTTTCTTTCTTTCAGCCTCAGGTACGCAATACTGGTTGCAATATTCACTCATTTTTAAACCACCTGCTCTGCTGCCGGTCAAACTGACATAGGACCCATGCCTGGATAATCTGGTCAAGAAATATATGTCCTTGATGTCAATAGTCAATGTATGAGCTCCCACAATGAAAACTTGCTGGTCCGGATCCCACATTCGGACTAGGTATTCCAGTAATCGAACTTGGGCTCTCATGCCCGGGATACAGAAGTATTTTAAGAGACCACAGTCTCTTAGTGCAGCTATGGTGGGAGGATGGTTTTTGGAATTTGTGTTATCCTCCTCATGCTCTCGTTCCCGCCACTCGAGCACCATGATTGTAGCTATTTACCTGCATAAGAAACATACAAACATGGTTAATGATCTTTTTCATGAAATAAATTTTGTTTATTGGCTAAACGTTTCAAAATTTATTGAGTTTTGCGCTGTTCGCAGGTGCCATACTATGCACAGTACGAACTTCTCGTAGGCGGCTTAAGGCCCACCTACGAGAAAGAATCATTCTCGCAGGTCCCGTATGGGCCACCTGCGAGAATGCCTCCACGCGAATAGGGTTCAAAAAACTAATTTAAAACTGAACTTTTAACTAATGAAAGAAAATTTTTAAACCATGAAAAGATCAGGAATGAAGAACTTACCAAGATGCTGCTGACGGCTCGTCCAATGGTCTCCCGTCGCTCCCAGAAATCGACACCAAATGTAGAGGGTAAAATGAGGGTTTTTGAAACTCAATGGTAAAAGTGTAAAATGATATGGTAAATTTGGTTATTCACTCATTTTAATTACTTTTTACTATATCAAATATGGGTTTTTTTATGTTTGTTTATTATTTAAACCTAATAACTAATGTGAAATCGAGTGAAATGACTTGCAGGTGCGAAACATGGATGATTATGGACATAATTTTTCCCTGGTGTGGTGTGATTTTGATTGATTTCTATGGTTTTTACATAAAACCTCGAGCGCCTTTTGTCCGTTCTTGCGCTTGTGAAAAACATAAGAACGTGATCGAGCATCGTATTATCACTTTTTTGGGCTCGCTGTGGTTATACGAAAAAGGAACCCCCCTGGAGTTTTCTTTAAGTTCTTTTCAGACTCTCTAAACATGAAAAGATCGCCGAGCGATATTGCTATTTTCACGCTCTCTAAAGTATTCAAAGTACGCGTCTTTCGAGCGATAGTTTAACCCTTTTTCGGTCTCATTGGACTACTGTACGAAAAAGGAACTGAGAGAGTTATTTTTTAAGTGTTTTTCCCAACTCTATAATCTTGAAAAACCTTCGAGTTTACTATCTATGGACTCGTTAAACAAACATTGATAGACCCGTGATGGGACCGAACCACTCCTTCTTAGGGTTCGTTAAAAATACTCCGAGGGACTCATCCGAAGGATGATCTTATATCAATAAGCATATGTGATCCTCTTCAAGATTGCGTAAAAATAAAGAGGTACTTGCCAAAAATGGTGGGGGAAAATTTGGGAAAGGGATATGTTTCATCTTCGTATTAATTGGCAGTAAGCGTCGCTCTTGAACATGACACCCCCTATTCATCATTTGAAGTTGGTTTGGGAAATCCATCTGTCTCTCTTTTGATTGATTACAAGGTCTTTCCATGTGTCGTCTTTGAGTCAATGCTGCCAAATCATTGGTCGTGTCGTTCATATGTTCAAGAGAAGTCCATCTGAAACCTATATTGAGTCGGCCATCTGCAGTTATCCATTCTCTCTGTGTTGGCCTTCCCTGTATCTAGTCCAATTTGCAAAGTGCTCTGTTTCACCTTCAAACTCTATTACTCATTTCGTGTCATTGATGGGGGATACATCAAGGCCCTCTTGTGATGAGTTTTGTTCCGTCGACTTCAGCACATTATCCGGAATCAAGACTTAGAAATTATTTAGTACCTTGAAGCTTGCATGCCTCAATGGCAAGTTTCTCGCTTTCGACAGTGGGTTTACATCATTGACCCTTGATCGAAAGATTCCATCGAATGGTCGACATCAACTCATTTATTCACACTCGATGGATTGTACTATAGTACCTTGGGAGTCATTTACATCAATGGTGATTTCCCTCGCACTTGTTAACGGTTGCATCAATGACCGGTAATCAAGTGGTTTCTGCCATGTTCGACTTCAACACATGTAATCACATGGTTAGATTCGTACTTTGGGCGATGAGATTGAAGACCCTGGATATTCTCTTTATGATCCAGGTTGCGATGGAGTATCTATAATTTGCGACACATAGATCCACTGTGTATGTTTCGTGGCTATGTCGTCTTGATTAAAAAATTGTCGCATAGATCCACAGTGTATTCGGGTGGCTATGCTATATTGTGACGGCATGGATCCATAGTGTATGATTGGCGGCCATGACCTTTGTTTATGATGTCATCAGTCTATGATCTGAGTATGGGAATGCCTACGTCAGAATTGGTATATATGATATTCTGCAGATGCTTGGATGTTTGCAGGTTTCCGATTAGATGTGATCTTGGTTCATGACACACACATGAAGCTTACAAAGTCTATCGAATGTCACTGGTTCCAATATCAGACTTTGGGGGGCATTCTGTTATCCACAATTTTGGTTGTCATAACGATGGAAAAATCAAGCTCTTCACTAGAACACTTTCCTGAGAAAAGTTACCTTTGTCTGCTTCCAGAAATCATACTTTCAAGGGAGGTTCGCATGCTACTTATATATTTGCCTGCGAGAATGCATGATTCTCGCAGGCTGCATTAAGCTGGGGTGCGAGGGGTTCACACTGTACCTAACTATCAGGGTGCGAACATCTTCTAAAGGAAGAAAAAGATGAAGTTCTCGAGCCTTCTAGAAGGGAATCTTCTAGAAGGATGAGTTGACATTCGAATGATTATCTAAGTACTGGCTTTCCTAATATCTTGGGATCATTTCCTATCCAAGTAACTAATCCATTCTCTCTTATAAATTGAGAGGAATGCTCATGGAAAAGGTTAAGCAGCAATTTAGTAAGAGATTTATTGGAGAATTTGTGTAAGATTGTATGAAGGATTGATGCTACAGCAACTAGAGACACCAGCAAGGTTATCAAAAGTGGTTGATCTTCTTCATGCATGAGAAAGTGTGTGTGTCAGAGCTAGGAGCCATCGAAAGGATATATACAACATCAAGGCTTAGTTTGTAAGTCTTTCTTTCTATCAATTCAATACAGTAATATGTCCCTTTCCCATAAAGCCAATGTCACTTTATTACATAACTCCTTGATCATATGTATAGATTAGTTGTTGAATATATTGAATTGTCTTCACTTCAATTGGTTTGTACTGTTGTGGTCTTGACGATGCAAGAGAATTGGAGCGAAATTGGTACAAAAGAGACCCAAGGAAGCATTCATAAGGTATGTACATGATTCTTGCCTCCTAGTTCATTCAATAGTATAAATCTAGGGAAAGAGTATTATTCTGTCCTTCTTTGTTCTAGATCCGGGTGGATCTAGGGAGATCGGTTTGTGTCCACACTAACGGATTAATCCTGAAACACCAACCTCCATTACGAGCCCTACAATGCATTTCTAAAGCGCATAATATCATAAGGTACAAAACCAAATTGACCTTGAAACAATTTTCCTTTGTGAATTTAAACTTTACAAGAGTCATCATAGATCCACCTAAATCAAATTACCTTAAATGTTATTGTTGTTATAAGATTCTAAATTAAATCACTAACTAATAATTATGGGGAATATATACAGCAATGTCCGAGGAATTATATTGTGTATACCTTAACAACCTTTACATAGTAAGGATAATAGTAACAATGATAAGGATAATAGTAACAATGATAGTATTGAAAATTAGCATTACTTAATTATTAGCACTAATATTAACATTACATGACCTTAACATTCCACAACCATTAATCGCATTGAAAATTAGCATTCTATAATTATTAGCATTTACATTAACCTTTCATTTCCTTAACATTTCATATGCAATAAAAGCATTGGGATTTAGCACTCTATAATTAATAGCATTAACATTAATTTCCCTACATTAACATTCCGTAAGCAATAAGAGCATTGAGAATTAGCGTTCTATGATTAATAGCATTAACATTAAATTCAGTACATTAACATTTCATAATCCATAACAACTATGAGAATAGGCGTTCTATAATCAATATCATTAACATTAATTTATTCATTAACAATCATAAGCAGTGAAAGCTTTGAGGATTGGAGTTCTGTCCACTTCGCCCATTAAAGAATAAAAATCGGCAACCAGGTAATAAAATATATACAGTGATCACTGTAAATAAAAATATAATAAAGATAGACTATATGTTGTCTTTTATTACCGACCACCATAAATTATAATCAATCTAATATAGGAAATCTCGCTGACACCCAAATAAAGCAATGCAACGTTTGAAAGGGGAGGTCTAAAACCAGCAAGTTGTCAATCAATGACAACAGTCTCAGCGTAGGTCCAACTGACGGATACTAAGTTGATTGGGACGCCGACCTACCATGAGATTCAATTAAGTATTAAATGCAAACACTGGCAAAAGCATCACGTGTAGTCCTTGATGGCAAACACCAGTGTAAGCTAAAATCGTGGTCAACCCTGCAATAACTCAGCCACAATTTAAATGAAAAACAATTGAGGGATTTTAAGCAGGCTCAGGCAATGAGTAAAAATCTATATCATGAGCATTCCAGCAATTCCGACAATAGCTTTAAGGAAAACATAGGCGTTATCGGTCACTTTAGTCGATAAATTTTATACCAAAAAAGGGTTTGGTAGTCCTCCCAGGTAAGATGCGCAGGGTTCCTGAATTGGTTACTGGTCATCCCAAGGAATCGCAGTTGCAGTACGAGACTCAAAAACAACAACGCCTCAGTGTTCTTAAAGGATCTCATAAATTAGAAGGTAATACATTGTCAAATCAATGTTGTACCAAATCTTTATCTCAAGACAAAATCGTGCAACGCCATTCAAGCAGAGGGAAAACGATTTTTTTCATAGAGGTATTAACATCTCAGGAGAAATTTTAATGAAGAGGTTGGGAATTAGCCCCGGGGAAAAATGCGGCTAAGAAAAATAACAGCGATGAAACCAAGGAAGGAAAAAAAACACTGAGTACTAGGAGAACCTCCCCGAGTGAGGAGATTATATGGAATGCAACAACCAGTCAATAATGAGGTGACGAGGATAAACTACAAGTGAGATGTAGAGTTTAAAATCCTCCAGCATTACATGAACACAGGCTTAATAATTTATCCCATCACGCATAGAAATGTTGGGTTTAAACTCACCATCATACAAAATGCGGGATTAAACATTTACTACTTCACATAAATACAATCGTTGAAGCCATACTTTTACTTCCAAGATTTTTTTTTTTGGGTCACTAAGACTCGTGATAACCAGGTTGAAGTAGCGAATCAATGGGTTGTTTACAAGGGGAAAGACATGACTTTCTCCCTTGTACAACATTTAATCAATAAGAAAAAGTTCAAAAGGCAGATAAGATGGTACAAAGTATAAATTGAAGCTAGAATTTCTAAGTGTTTATTATCAGTAAAGAAAAGCTCATTGAGGAAGCTAGCAGGGAAAGGATGTTGGGAAAAATGCAGAATCAATGGCTAATGATGATCATCAACTTATTGATAGCCTGGTTAAGGTGGCACATGAAAAAGGTGATGCAAAAATGACAACTGATTTATGCCGTCGTTATTGTATAATAGATTATCATGAGGTTCTTCAATAGCTTATAGTAGTAATTCACACCCAGAACCCTATAGAATATATAACTGTACATGTTTGCAGCAATAATACATATCACATGAGAAATTTAAGTATAAAACAACATATATGATTATAATTACTGAGTAAATAACTAAAAACATCCATTAAGTCCATTTACAACCGATAATCCAATCCCAGCATAAGTCATAATGCATTCAATTCTACCAAATTAAAAATCATACCGTTGCCTCAACGCCATCCCTGAGTGTCGTCCACGCGCTCCGTCCCGCCCATGCTCGTCGACCGCCAAGACTACATCGGTACCTCCCAGCCAATCGCTAGGGGTACTCTGCTTCCCCCTTAGCCCCTCGAGCCGCAAAGAGACCACACACTATCCAGATGGTATGTCTAGCTCCCAACTCACCTCGCAAGGTTGAGCTACCACTCCTATCTGAGCTGGGAAATCCCAACTCCCCACAAGTAATCAGTCAAGTCACAATTCCGACAACGTAACGTTACGCTAACAGACCATCCCCTACTTCCTCCTCCTTCCTCTCTTTTATAGAGTTTTTGAACTTCCAAACTTTCCCAAAATCCCTTTTAATTTAAGTTTTAATGAAAATCCTCTAAAAATTCTCTGTCGTACAAGTTTCATTCATCCCCCACGTTTCTCCATTAACTATTCTCTTTAATTTATTAAATTGTCTTATTTCCCTCACCCACCTAGAGTTACTCCTATTTTTACTCCTAGGTGTCCCTAGATTCCCTTACAGGTTTTAAATACTTTCCCCAAAATGATGTTGCTAATTTAGTTCAATTTAGAAGGTTCTTTATTGCAGATTCGTTACTAAGTTGACCTCGCTTTTTACCATAAGTTCCTTTCTTTCCCTTATTACGTTTCCTCCATTCCTTAGTTTCCTAATTTTTATTATTCCCTTCTTTCCCCTTTTTATTAGAGCCAAAATGGCAGTTGCGCTATTTAATATTTTCCTTTTATTATTAATTTAATATCTTTTTATACTCTCACAAGTTAAAAATTAAATTCTTCTTTACAATTTTTAAATCCACTGATTTTAATTAAATTCTTACTCTCTTCATTTTACCCCAAAATTTTTATGAAGACTAAAACTATTACTTAAGTGGTTTTTAGTTTAAATTTTTATTTTTATTTTTATATGGTCTTTTTCTTAAGGTTAGACAAAACTTTACCCTAGAGAAGTTTTAGACTTAGGACTTAGATTCTGAACTGAGTGACATTTAATTAGAGAGGTTGTTTAAGAATTTCTCAATGTGTTAAATGTCTTAGGGCCATCTAGGTTTGTTCCTTCATCAACAACAACACGACGTGCCCTTTAGGATGCACCACGTGCTCCAAGGGTGCCACTCGCCTCGTTTGTTTCTTTTGCACGACGTGCCCTTCAGAATGCACCACGTTCTCCAAGGGTGCCACTCGCTTCTTTTGTTTCTTTTGTGCGACGTGCCCTTCAGGATGTATGACGTGCTCCAAGGGTGCCACTCGCTTCTTGACTGATTGGTAGACATCAATAACCCCTGGAGTCAACACTCCACCAGGTGAACTTGTGGGAGACTAAGGGCTTCTAAGGAATAATCCCCCCGCCTTATTGCACACCCCTTAGAATCATCGTGAGCGACTGTCACTGTCTGCCCTCACGGCATCGTGGGTCCTCTCGAACTAGGTAATCGTTAACCTATAGTTCGAGCCACGGCGGGAGTGCTAGTAGGCTGTGGCAGGGCTGTTTTCCACACCTCTCCCTCAACCTCTCTGGTAGTCGGGTGTGTGTCCCCTTTACTCCATATGTGAGTCTGGACAGCAAGCTATCATCAGCTTGCATAATAAACAATCATGTCAGACATGTCCACATCATATCATCTAATCAAACGTACAAAAATCACAGTAAAACAATCAAACCCCAATAGCACACTCCCTGACTCGATCCGGAGTCCAAGGGGTTCCGTCGATGCCTCTGCATCCTCAAGGTCCAAAACCCTGCACACTCAGTAAAACCGAGTCAATAGCACCTGTCTAAGTCAAAGAAGTAAAACATCATTTCATCTATCATAACGCATCATAATCAAGGACAAGAGTTTTAATATCATAATAGTCCAGATCACTTGCGAGAAAGTGTCCTCAAAGAATAAGTTTTCTCAGTGCGCCAGAGCGGGATGTTACACAATAAGCTATCATAGTGCCATGTTTCACAAGTTAACATACCATGGATGCGATGGTGAAATTAATAGTCGTGAAAAAATTTGTAGAGAGGGCTCATAATCCACTTACCTGATATCAAGGTGTTGCAGGCTGGAAAACATAAATTTTGACATAGAGTGACCGGGAAGATGGCAAGAACTCAGTGCTTTCTCCTCCTGTAATTTGCAAATTTTGACAATAGAATTTCGAGTTGGAACTTGGCCTTTGAAGATTTCAATCTAGGCATGGATGAATATTTCAAGGTGAACCACTTGTATGTATTAATATTGTGAATAACCATCAAATTGGGGAAATGTTTTCTGAAAACCCACAGGTGAATTCATGTAAAAAATCCAAATTAGGGGCATCCTCTATAAAAACTCCAAATTAGTGGGAAAAAAATCCATAATTCCAATGGCCATTCTGAAATCGAGGCGAATCATGGTCATTGGCCCTGTGAAAAATCTAAAATTGTGGGCAAACACCCTGGAAGATAAATGGCTACTCCCAAAAATCGGGCGAAAGGGAGGATCGACCACCATTTTTCCAAGGTGAAATTGTAATTAATATTTAAAATTCGACCGCCATTTTGGGGCTTAATATATAATTAATATTGTTTTAAAAATAAAGGGGGGTGAATTGGGATTAATATGGAATTTTTTTTAATATTTAAAATTCGCCCTACCCAAATTTGAAGGGGTTAAATTTCGCCCATGGCTGAAATTTCACCCCTAAAATTTTCCCTGGGTAGATCCAACACAAAGGAGGCTTCGCTTGTAGCTTCAAGGATTCCTAAGGAAAGACACAATCAAGTATAAAATCTCCTATATATCTACCCAATCTACCACCAGCTAGATATATTAAGCAAGTTATGGATTAGGTGGTTATTCAAAGTAAATTTCAGATTTGGGTTTGATGTGTTTTAAGGCTGAGTTAAGGGGGTCTATCAATTTATTATTCAATGAAAAACAATCCCCAAACAATAAAAATATGAAAAAAACCAATGGATGTTACAAAACTTGTGTAAAACATGAAAATTTACAACACTAAATAAGTTATAACAAAAAATCACTTTATCCATGAAGAAAACTAGTAGAAATTAGGGCTAACATAATGGATAGATTTAGGGTTTGTTTCACTTGTAAAAACTGAAATTTAACATGCATATAAAAACCAATGAAGACAAGACATCTAGGCCTAAATATGAATCAATATGAAGTAGCAAGGCTAATTCATGCAATAATTGTGATTTTTAGGTCAATTAGATGCACAAAAACCAAGATGTCTAGGGTATAAGATGGATGAAAATTTATACAAGCTATCAAAAAAACATAAATTTATCCTAAAACATAAAAGAAAAAAGGTAGAATTTTGGAATTAAGATTAACTAGATGGGATAATAGTAGTGCCTTTGGGCATATGGTTTTTGGAAATACCGAGAGGGGGGTGAATCAATATTTAGAGCAATGAGTATTTTTGATGTTGTACTTCAATCAGATCACGTATTCAATTTATATCCAATCAACAATGAAGACTATCCAATGAAAAATGAAGAATAGTATAAGAGATACACCAATACACCATGCACAATATATAAGAAGTAATCGTTTATTATTGTTCAAAGGAAGTAATGAATTCCAAAGGTAGCTACAATTTCCAAACATAAAGGGAGGGATAAACCTCCAAAAGGAAGATACAATCCTCCAATATCAAGAGAAGTTTTACCTCTCAATCCTTTCCCCTTCCTTCCACCCAAGAATACATGAGAGATAATAAAACTTTACATTAAATTATCACCATCAACCAACCATCACATAGAACCTGATAATGTTCCATGAGACTTCTTCAACTTCTGCAATTCTTCACTTCTTGGAATACTTTGATCTTGTAGATTGTTAAGGTTTAAGCTATTATTAGGTTTCTTTTCAATTCACTAGATAACCATAGCATAGAGAGGATCAATGAGAAATACACAATCACAAGAGACACATCATTTATCCTAGGAAACCCTCATGCGGGAGAAAACCCAACAAAAAATTCCTTAATATAGATAGCAAATACAATTCCAAGAGAATGAACCAAACAATACAAAAATTTCTCTCCCACGTATGTTCCTCTCTCTCTCTTCCTTCTTCTCCAACTGCAGCTCCAAACTTGCACTCTGATGAACAAGTGAGTGAGTGAACAAATGAGGCGCTGGCCTCTCTTATTTATACAATCTGGCAGGTTTTGAACTAAGGTGTCTTTTCACTGGCAGGGCCGACTTCTCATTCTGGGTGGTTATAAACACTTTAATATATTATGGGGGTTGACTTCTCATTTATCATATTACAATTAGGGTTTGACCAATCCGCAAAAGGGGATTTGGTCATTTACAATGCCTGAAATGATCAATCCGCAAAAGGGGATTGATCTAATGAATAATACATCAATAATAAATAGAATACTCTTTGCAGTTACAGTATTTCAACACTCCTCCTTAACAAGAAGGGTATTCTACAACAACACCAGGCGAGAGAGAGGGCATCATCATCAACAACATATTGGAACACTAACTGACATATCTATAAATGATCAGAAGTTTTTCTCATCATCAATAGCGATAAAAACACACCACAAAGGCTGGAGTATCATCAACATCAACAACAACACAACACAAAGGCTGGAGGATCATCAACATTAGCACTAGACTGAGAATCTTCAACATGAAGTAGGCATCACAACATGAAGTTGGATACACAATATCATCAACACGAAGCTGGCATCATAGTACGAGACTGGAAACACAACATCATCAACACCAAGCTGGCATCACAACATGAGGCTGACAACACATCATCACATCATGAGGTTGGCAAAACATCATCTCAACACAATGTTGGCACACATCATCATAGCACGAGGCTGACAAACATCATCATAGCACGAAGCTAGCACACATCACCACAACATGAGGCCAGTACACATCATCACAACACGAGGCTGGCATCACATCAGCACAAGGTTGGCATCACAACACTAGGATGTCACATCATCAGCAAAAGGCTGGTATCACAACACTAGGCTGACACATCATCAACATAAGGTTGGCATCACAACACTAGGTTGGAACATCATCATCATGGGGCTGGCATCACAACACTACTCCCCCTTTCGAGGGAGGTCCTTACGGACTACACCAAGTTTATCTCGAAATTGATCAAACTTTACACGAGACAGAGGCTTTGTCAACACATCAACAATTTGTTCATCCATGCTAACATACTGGAGCTTTATGGATCCTCTCTGCACCATATCACAGATGTAATGATATAAGATCTCTATGTGTTTTGACCTGTCATGGAACACATGGTTCTCTTCATCTTTACATAGCTCTGGTTATCACATAGGATCATGGTTGCTTCCAACTCTAGGTCGAATAGACCTGTCAACAACTTCTGAAGCCATATGGATTCACAACTGGAAAAACAAGAAAAAATGTATTTTGCTTTTGTCGTGCTAAGAGAAATGCTTGATTTCTTCCTACTCTACCATGAGATCATGGCTGACCTTAGACTGAAACAACATCCATAAGTGTTCTTTCTGTCAAAGACACTTCCATCCCAATATGAATCAGTATATCCACTCATTCTAAAGTCATGATCTCCATCATAACTGAGACCACAATCTAATGTACCCTTAAGGTACCTCATCACATGTTTTGTAGCAACTAGGTGAACACGTTTGGGCTCTACCAAAAAATGACTCAAGGTTTTCACAACAAATAAAATATTTGGCCTGGTGTTCATCAGATACATCAACGATCCAATGATCTGTCTGTACAATATAACATCAATCAATTCTGACAAAGTGTCAACCAGGAGCTTCAACTTTGTTTCCATGGGTGTATTCATGGACTTTCAATCCAACATGTCAAATATCTTTAGGATTTGAACTGCATACTTCCCTTGGTTAAGGAATATCCTCTATGGGCTCTGTCAGACCTCAAGACCTAAGAAATAGTGCATTAGGCCAAGGCCTTTCATCTCAAATTCTGCAACGAGCTTCTTCTTACATTCAATGATGAATTTTTCTTCTCTAGTTAATAATAAGTCATCCACATACAACAACAATATAATAGGCTCATCATCCATAACCTTGAAGTAAAGGTTAGAATCTTCTTTACTCTTGGTAAAGCCCAAGATCGTCTGAAAATTGTCAATCCTTCAACACCAAGCTCTAGGAGCTTGCTTCAATATGTACATAGCCTTCTTCAACTTGCACACATGAGTCTTCTTGTCTTCAACTTCAAATACTGGAGGTTGTTCTATATACACTTCTTCTTCAATGACACCATTCAAGAAGGCAATTTTCACGTCCATCTGGTGTAACTTCCACTTCATCTTAGCTGCAAGGGCTATGATGGTTCTGATTGAAGTGTATCTGGCTATAGGAGAAAATGTCTCTTCATAGCCAATGCCTTCCTTTTGAGAAAATCCACGAGCAACAAACATTGCTTTATATTTCTCAATACTTCCATCAACAACATGTTTTATTTTGAGAAGTCGTTTGGAAGATACCACATCCTTGCTCTTTGGTCTGGGAACTATTTCCCATACATCATTCTTTATGATGGATTGGTATTATTTTGTCATAGCATCTGCCCATTATTTCTTCTGAATGGATTCTTCAAAGAAGGTAGGCTCCTTCTCTAAGAGATCACACATCAAAGCCATATAACTGGAAAATGGCTTAGGCTTCTTCACTTGTCTCATGGTCCCTTCGGGGACACCATACTTCTCTCTATCTTGAATAAATTCCCTTGCACAGGCTGGCTTTCTCTTATGGGATATCGCCATATGGGGAGGTTCTTGAGATTCTACTATGTCATGATATTCTATAATATCCTCATCATGGGAAGCTCTGACTTCCCTCACTAGTTCTGCAACTCTGGGAGCTACAGGTTCCTCTTCATATACTTCTTCAAGATGACATCTTATTTGTTTCTAGAGTGTTTCATATTCATCAAAGGTTACATCCCTCCTGATCTCAATATGATGGTAACTTGGAATATAAAATCTAAAGGCCTTGGAGACCTCACAATATCCAACAAATATTCCCTTCTTCCCTAAAGCGTCCAACTTGTTTCTATTCTCTTTTGGAATATGTACAAATACTGGGCAACCAAATATTTTGAGATGGATTACTTATGGCTTCTTTTCGGAGAACATCTCTTCTGGGGTCTTGAACCCAAGTGCACTATGGAAATTTTTTTCTGCACATATACTGTTGTTTTTGCTGCTTATTCCCATAAGCACATTGAAAGATCTTGATCATGGATCATGGTCTTCACTGCTTCCATTATAGTTTTGTTCTTTCTTTCTGCTACGCCATTTTGTTGAGGATTGTAGGGAGTGGTGAGATTCCTCTTGATCTTGACATTCTTGCAAAATTTTACAAACTCTTTTGAGGTGTATTCTCCTCCATTATCTGACCTAAGTATCTTGATCTTTCTTTCAGAAATATCCTCTATCAAGGCTTTGAATTACTTGAATTTACTGAACACTTCATCTTTTTATTTCAAAAGGTAAACATAGGTTTTACAAGAATAGTCATCAATAAAAGATACATAGTATACATACCCATTGATGGAGGTTCATGGCATTGGGCCAGACACATCTGATTGAATGAGTTCTAAGACTTCTTCTTCTTTACTATCTCTCTTTGGAAAAGGGTTCTTGATGTTCTTCCCTTTTGCACATCCATTGCACACACCTTTATGATCAACCTTGAGTTTTGGTAGACCCATGACTACTTTTCTTATGTAAGGTAATTCCTTGTAGTTTATGTGGGCTAATATTCTATGCCAAAGTTCACACAGATTCTCAATGGAGTGGGCCATGGCTACCTCTGAATGAACCTTTAACTTATACAATCCACCTTCTTCTTTTCCAATAACAATTGCGTATTTCATGGTTTTTCCTTTGGCCCACATAAGAACTTCTCCATCTATAAGGAAAATTTGAATCCTTTCTTTTCTAAAGCTGATATGGAGAGTAAGTTATTTGTCAAACCTAGTACATAGAGTACATCCTTCATCTTCATTGGAGTCCCTAAATTAAGCTTGTAATTTGATTCTCCTACTCCCTTGATAGGATATTGATAATCATATCCAAGTGTAACTTTCTGAGAAAAATTCTTTTCTGAAATGCAAGAGAGAATGTCTCTCTGACCTATCATGTGCTTGGAAGCACCACTATCAATAAGCCAAGTGTCCTCACCAAGTGATATTGATCCTGAGAGGGATGATACTGAAACTGATCCTGTGGGTGGCTCTTCATCTTCAATTGCATGGAAATGATACCTCTTGTTTTTCTTCTTGTATTCTTCTCGTCTAGTTGGACAATGTTTCACAATATGTCCCATATTGTCACAAAGGTAACATTGTTAGGATGATAAATCTTTTCCTTTTCTTTGTCCTTAATGAAACTTCTGGAATCTCCTTGGTTGAGATTCTTTATGTATGAATTTGTTTTGGGGGTGAGACTCTTTATGAGTTTCTTTCTGGAAGTAAGACTTCTTCCTTCCTCATTTAGTGTGAATAGCTAGGGCTTGATCTTCATCTCTTTATAGCAAAGCTTCTTGGTTAGCTACCCTTGATTCTTCTTGAATACATTCTTCCCAAAGATTGTCAAATTGTAGTTTCTCCTTTCTGGCACAAATAGTTTGAATTAATGAATCCCAAGGTCTTGTGAGACCATTAAGGGTTGTCATTATGAGTTCGTCTTCATCTATAGTATCTCCAATTTCTTCTAGCTATTCTTTGAATTCTGAAATTCTGGAGAAATATTCTTGGATCGTTTCTCCTTTCTGCATCCTTGTATTCTTGAGTTGAGTTCTTAGATTCATCTTCCGATTTATGTTCTTTCCTTCATATAATCTAGTTAGGGAATCAAAAATTTATTTTGGAGTCTTATTTTAAGACACTTGAGGAATCAAGTGATCGTTGATAGAATCTGCAATGATTCTTTTGGCCCTAATTGTGTCCTTTTGGTGTTTTTCTTTAGCTGTAGCATTGACGGGTTCTGGTACATCTTCTTTAATATATATTTCTAGTTCATTCTCTTTAAGAATGATTCCAATCCTATACTTCCAGGCATGGAAGTTTCAACACCTTCTAGCTTGTCATCTTTTACCTGGAGCTAGGAAAATGACCAAAAAATGAAAATGCTCAAAATTGAATTCTGAACTTACTAGTAGGTGCTCTTGGATGAGACAAGTAGCCTAGTGTGGTTAGATTTTCGAAAATCCAAATTTTACCCCTTCAAACTTGACCAGTGGATTTCTAGACTGGTGCTTCTGGTTTTTTGGTACTTCTGGTTTTCTGGTACTTCTGGTTTCCTGGTACTTCTGGTTTTCTGGTACTTCTGGTACTAGTGAAAACTAGGGTTTCACTTTCCAGGAGATCTAGCCACTGAAAAGGTGCACTAAAGATGCCAAAGTGTTCCTTAAGGTAGGGTGCACTTTTCTAGATGGTTTTGGGGCTGGAATTCTTCTTCAATAAAAATCCTTAATTTTCATGTACGACAACACTGACGTTTTTCTTCATCTTATGAAAGATGCTCTCTTCAGCTTAGCTCTGATACCATGTTAAGGTTTAATATATTATTAGGTTTCTTTTCAATTCACTAGAAAACCATAGCATGGAGAGGATCACTGAGAAATACACAATCACAAGAGACACATCATTTATCCTGGGAAACCCTCATGGGTAAGAAAACCCAACAAAAACTTCCTTAATATAGATAGACAATACAATGCCAAGAGAATGAACCAAACAATACAAAAATTCCTCTCCCAAGTATTCGCCTCTCTGTCTCTTCCTTCTTCTCCATCTGCATCTCCAAACTTGCGCTTTGATGAACAAGTGAGCGAGTGAACAAATGAGGCGCTGACCTCTCTTATTTATACAATCTGGTAGGTGTTGAACTAAGGTGTCTTTTCACTGGTAGGGTTGACTTCTCATTCTGGGTGGTTATAAACACTTTAATATATTATGGGGGATGACTTCTCATTTATCATATTACAATTAGGGTTTGACCAATCCGCAAAAGGGGATTTGGTCATTTACAATGCCCGACATGATCAATCCATAAAAGGGGATTGATATAATGAATAATACATCAATAATAAATAGAATATTCTTTGCAGTTACAATGTTTCAAAATAGATAATATTACTCAATGTATTCTCTGAAACTCCTCCAATTTTTACTCCTTGAATCCTCCCAGAAAAGGAGTTATAGAGAAAATGGTAGACCTTATTCAATTATGGTTTATTCAGGAGAGAGAACTTGTACAACATGCCCCACGCTCAATATTTAACACCAGATTCTGAAATTCGTACATAGGAAACTAAAGCTTGTACTCTTTCCAATTAAATTTATCTCACTTTATTTGGATTCTATATGAAGACATTATGACTGTTTTACCCAGAACACCTATTTATGACTAGCTTCAGGACTAGTCAAAAACCCTATCTTCCACAGAGTGTATCTCCAAAATTGTAGCAAATAAAGAGAAGAAATTTTTACCGCATGTGTGAATGTGTTGAACCTGCACATAATAGATCTATCTAAACAATAATACACACATTTGCAGAGAGAATTGGAGAAATAAGAAGAAGGAGAGAAAGAATGGAAGAATTCTCATTAACCGTTGTGAATAATGAATAATTTACACATTATATAATATGTATAACTCAATGAGTTCAACTTGAGGTAAACTAATGCACCATAGTGGTGGTCTAGAGTTATCTGGACACACACCAGCAATTACAAGAGTGAAATTCCACCTATTCTAGTCTCTCAGGTAGTTACGGGAGTGAACTGCCACCTAATTGAGTTAACTAATCAACTAGTCTTCAGTTAACTGACTGAACAAAGAGTAGTGAGGAGTTAACTTAGGGAATCAAGGCTAATGTTCCACTTTGGTGATAATACCAAGGCAAGGTCGAATTAGCATGGTGATGATCCCAATGTTTCATGGTGATGATTCCAATGCAACATCTAAACTCAACTCAACTAATCAAACTGAAGTGTCAACTGAAAGAGAATATTCTCTAGGTGGAATATTCTCCCCTAGAATATAGGAGACTGGATAATGACTAATTATAAGAAATCCTAGGTGTCTGTGA
>ML795743.1:201340-214934 GCA_009831015.1 Picea engelmannii
CTATGTCCTTCACTCCAAGACGACCTTGTAGAGAATGGAATTTCTTCTCAGTGAAGGTCTTGGTGAAAATTTATGTCATCTGTTCTGTTGAAGGACATAATTGTAAGTCGATTATCCCCTCGTGTACTAAGTATCGGATGTAGTGCATGTGGATCTCAATGTTCTTCGTCTGCTACCTCTGAAATGGATCTCTACAGAACTTCAGAGTGCTCTGGTTGTCACACCAGATGACGATCGACTGATGAAACTGAATGCCCAACTCAGTGAGAAAATGTTGTAGCCACATAGCCTGAATGGTTATGTTAACTACCCATGTGTACTCTGCCTCGGCTGAAGATAGAGAAATGGCAGCTTGCTTCTTGCTCGACCAATAGATAGGCGTGGAACCAAGATTGAGTGAGTAACCAGATGTGGACTTGTGATCAATGCTATCACCAACCCATTCAGAATCAGTAAACCCGATGAGATCTAATGCAGAGTCTGTTGCATAATGAATCCCAAAGGTGATGGTGCCCTATACGTATCGAAGGATACACTTTGCATATTTCCAATGTAGCTCATGTGGCTCTTGCATGAACCTGGAAACTGTGCCAACCACATATGAGAGGTCTGGTCTGGAGTGTGTGAGATACAACAAGATCCCCACTAGTTGTTTGTACAGTGTACTGTCAACCAGTGGAGTCTCCTCGACATCCTCAAGTTTGACTCCTGATAGGAAAGGAGTCAGAGAAGACTTGTAGTCTGTCATGTGAAATCTCTCAAGGAGATCTCATGCATACTTGTCTTGAGATAGTTTGATGCCTGATTCATCTTGACTAATCTCAAGTACAAGGAATAAGTGTAGCAGACTCGTGTCCTTCATCAAAAACTTGTCATGAAGAATCCTCTTGACTGCAGCAATTGCTGAAGTCGAGCAACCGGTGATCAACAAATCATCGGCATACAAAACTAAAAGTAGAAGTGAATCATCCATCATGAGCATGTGTACATTCAGGTCTGATTTAAAACATACAAAGTTCCATGACAACAGGTAGGAGTCCATCTTGGCATAACATGCCCTCAGAGCCTGCTTGAGGCCATAAAGTGACTTCTTCAGTCGACAGACCAAAGATGATTCCTGCATAAATCCTTGGGGCTACTCTATGTATATCTCTTCAAAGAGATCACCATGAAGAAATGAATTCTTCATGTCCATATTATGGACTTCCCATCCCTTTCTTTCTGCAATGGTAAGTGCCAATCGTATGGAATCCATCTTCGCTACTGGAGAAAAGGTCTCATCATAGTCAATACCATGAACCTGCTGAAAGCCTTTTGTGACAAGCCTGGCTTTGTATCTGTTGATTTGTCCATCCGTTGCGCTCTTGGTCCTATAGACCAATCTGCATCTGACAAGTTTTCCCCTAGAAGGAAGGGGAACCATATCCCAAGTCTGGTTCTCAAGGAGGGATTTGTAGTCCTCCTGCATGGTGGATTCCCAAAAGGGATTTCCAACAGCCTCACCATAAGACTGTGGATCTGAATACTGAACTAAGAAAATATTCCTTGAAGTCAATGGTTCAGTGGCAGTGAGTGCAACAGGAGGCTCCTCAAAATTAGATTGAGTCCTCCTAGTATAGGTTGGATCACCGACGAGATCCCCTACATCCTGAAGAGTAGTGTGTTCCCACTTGGGCCTCTTCTCT
Source organism: Picea engelmannii (assembly GCA_009831015.1). NCBI lineage: Eukaryota > Viridiplantae > Streptophyta > Pinopsida > Pinales > Pinaceae > Picea > Picea engelmannii. Next base: position 203,026 of record ML795743.1, read on the forward strand.
GGCTTTGAAACTGCATCTAGATACTCTGACTCTGCATCCAAATGTACTGACTCTAAATCTGAATCTGAATCATCTGAGTCCTCTAAATCAAAACTCTTGTTTGAAGAAGAGTTGGCATGTGCATGCTCATCATCTCGGACAGGTGGAAGAGTGAAGGTGTCTGCATGTGGTTGTTGAGGTACATGCGAGACACTTTCCTCGAACTGGACACTACGCTTAATGATGATCCGGACCGAGGAAAGATCAATAAGATGATATCCCTTCACACCGTCAGGGTATCCAACAAAAATGCAGTCAGTTCTCTATGGATCAAGTGCCTTCCTCTTTTCAGAGGGAATCTGGGCCCATGCATGTGAACGAAAAATGCGAAAGTGGGTCACTTCCGGTTTGAGGTTGCTCCAAGCCTCGTAGGGGGTCTTATCCTTGAAAAATATATGAGGAGATGTATTTTGGATGTATGTTACATAGTTAAGTGCTTCGGCCCATAGTCTATGTGGTAGTGACTTTACATGCAACATGCAAGATGCCATCTCCTTTAGAGATCGGTTTTTCCGCTCAACAACTCCATTTTGTTGTGGAGTATAGGGAACTGTATGCTACAACTGAATCCCTACCTCAAGGAAAAGATTGTGGATCTCATGATTCACATACTCTCCCCCGTTATCAATTCAGAGGACTTTGATCTTCTTTTTCGACTGTGTCTCAACCAAGGCTTTGAAATCTTTGAGGTGTTGAAAGTCCTCGGATTTTTGAATGAGAAAGTAGATCCAAGTAAAACACGAGAAATCATAAAAAAAAATGATACCAAAAATCGTTTTGCTAATGGATGGATGTGGAAAAGGACCCATAAGGTCATTTTGGATCAGATCTAAAGGTGCAGAAATGGAGAACACATCCCTCACACACTCCCTTGGAGAAATGGATGTCTGGTAGACCATCAACTAATATATGCTTACTAATCTGTTGCATGTATCTAAAATTCAAATGTTCAAACCTTTCTTGCCATATCCTACTACTTTCATCAGCATGAGTAAGCAGTAAATCAGAATCAGGTTAAATGAATTCAGAAAATGTATACAATCTAGACTGATGATTTACCTCACCGGTAGAAAACCTGGAGTTGGTTTGCATGTTGTAGATGTCCACAACATTTGGTGTGAATACGAATTTCTTTCCTGTGCCAGAATTTTTTATCTTATATACAGAGAGAAGGTTGATAGAAAGTTTGGGAACATGCAACACGTTCTCGAAGCTTCCATTGGTGAGTTCAATCCTTCCTTTGCCAGTGACTTCGATAGAAGAGTTGTCTCCCATCAGAATAGGAGGACATTTGCATGCATCCAATGAAGAATAGACTACTTATGAGGAAGCCATGTGATGTGAATCTCTTGAATCTATGATCCAAGCATCAAGAGAGGATTTGATGGCAATCAAGGCATGGCTATAATTGCTTTTCTTGGAATTCAGATCTTTTGGCTTGTTCTTCTTTGCACCCTCAGGGATGCGATCTCCAAGGTTATTTTGCTGAAGTATTTGAGACATCATATCTATTTGTTTTTTCATGCATGTGGATTTCGAATGGAATCCTTTGTGACAATATGTGCATTTCTCTCCTTTTCTTCCCTTTTCACCTTTGGATCCGAAGGAATCAGTGAAGGGTTTTGTGTACCCTTCCTTCTTTGTATGTGCTTGAGATTTCCACTTATCTTTATCTTTAGATTTCTGATATTTTTGGCTGCCATCATTCACAATGAGTGCATGCGCCCTTGGGAATTTTATTGCACCCATGTTGATGAGCTTGGTTTGCTCTTGTGTCAGGGATTTGATAAAGTCCTCAAGAGAAGGCATCTTTCAGGTGGCTCCAGAGGCGAATCTAATAGTATGGAATGTAGATATGAATATAGAGAATTTAGGACCAAGATTGGAGAGAATGGTGAGAACCTTTTTTTTCTCCTCCTTCGATTTATCAACCCCACAAGCTTTGAGTTGTGATAATAAATCCTTGAATTTTGTAAAGAAATCTTGGATATTCTCGAAGATTTTTGGATCCAATGCGAGCAGCTCCACCTCCAGCATGTGTCCCCTCATCTCATCCAATTTTCCAAATATCCCTTCCAAGATGGTCCAGGCTTCATTGGGAGTCTTACAGGAAGATATATGAAAAAGGGGATCGAGAGAAATAAGACTGCAAATTGTTCTGAGTGCCTCATCAATGTGATTTAAGTACTTGGATTTTTATATGGCTGATGTCGGCTCTGGATTTGTATTCATGGTTAACCTATACAACCCTTTGGACCGAATATGTATGGATATTTTCCCCTTCCATCCAAAATAGTTGTAAGGTGTAAGGATGAATTCTTTTTGGAATTCCATCTTTCTGTTATCTTCAATCTTTTGTACCTGCAAAATTTTTTGGTGTAGATTTTTCTTAGCAGTCCGTCAGCTCTGATACCATGTAAATGTGTTGAACCTACATAGAATATATCTATATAAACAATAATACACACATTTTCAGAGAGAATTGGAGAAATAAGAAGAAGGAGAGAAAGAATGGGAGAATTCTCATTAACCATTGTGAATAATGAATAATTTACACCTGATATAATATGTATAACTCAATGAGTTTGAATTGTGGTGAACCAATGCACCAAATTGGTGGTCTATAGTGATATGGACACACACCAACAGTTATGGGAGTGAACTTCCACCTATTCTAGTCTCTCAGGTAGTTACGGGAGTGAACTGCCACCTAGTTGAGTTAACTAGTCAACTAGTCTTCAATTAACTGACTGAACAAAGAGTAGTGAGGAGTTAATTCAGGGAATCAAGGCTAATGTGCCACTCTGGTGATGATAGCAAGGCATGTTCGAATTATCATGGTGATGATCCCAATATTTCATGGTTAGGATCCCAATTCAACATCTAAACTCAACTCAACTAGTCAAATTGAAGTGTCAACTGAAAGAGAATATTCTCTAGGTGGAATATTATCCCCTAAAATATAGGAGACTGGATAATGACTAATTATAAGAAATCCTAGGTGTGTGTGAAGTAAATCCAACATAATGTACCTATATATTTCTTCTCAATAGCATCCAAATTTCACCATCTGAATCATTCTAGAAACAAATTTATAGATAAAATGGAAAGATGACCTGTAAATAACATACCTTAGAACACATCACCAAAAGACTTCATCCTCCCTTGAAATTCGACGTTCTTTACATCAGATTTCCTCAGAAATCCGACTTATATCTTCTTGTTCATTAATAGACTTATGTGTGTTGAAAAATGAATGTATAATGAGATGTATTTATACCCTTTATGTCACTTCCTTTTAACATTAGGAACAACATGTGATGCAGGAGCATCGTAAGCAGCCAACCAAGCAAGCATAAAGGCAGAAGATAGATGGAAAAGCGCAACACACATTTTGCACATTTTGAAATGTTTTTGAAAAATTAATGAGCATATATTAATGTAGTAGTTAAATAAATCGTACTTGCATGTTGTAAACAGATCTTGAGCGATTTCTCTCATCTGTCGGGTGTAATAGACATTAAGTCTGTTTAATGAAAGTAGGTAGATTTGAATTAAGAGATTAGACAGTTTTAGAAGCGTAGGAGGGAAAATGGATATAGACACCCTCCCTTGTATTATTGTATCATTATAACCGAAGAAGAGAGATTTCATAAGATGTTGAGCTGTAGCAGAGAGCTGTAGAGAAGAACCCATGTATAGGAGCACTTGAGTTAATATATGAAGCTTTGATTCAATTTTCATGGTGTTATGATGCTTATTGTTTACATTTGCTGAATGGTATGCTTACAGTTGATTTATTTCTTTGTTTATGTATTTGTTCAATGCTGGGTTAAATGTGTGATTTCATGTTAAGTATATGAAGTTTGAGAGAGGAGAAGAATGAGTTTCAATTATTTCTCATCCTGAGAGTTCCTGCAAGGAGTGGAGTGAAACGTCTGCAAGGTGTGCGTTGACAAGAATCTGAGTTTTATCTCAGAAAGCTCAGGAGAGATAATGTTGTTCTCATACCAGCAGAAGTGTAGGTGAATCAAAGAGCCATGCAAGGTGTGCGTAGGCTAGTTGAAACCTTAAAAGTTATCAACTGAGGTGAAGGTGGGAGGACTATTGTTGTAAAGAGTGCACAGAGTTGAGGACTCAAATAACCAGAGGTTATTTGAAATATTGCCGCAAGGAGTGCGAGCAGGATCTCTCTTGGAGACTTAAGTCTGCAAGTGAAAGATCAGGAGGGATAGTACCTTTGAATTGTTCAAAGGGAGATGAAAGTATAAAGCATCTCATAAAAGACAAGTTCAGGAGGGAGAACATCGATTCGTCTCATAGAAGTCATTGAGGAGTGAATCGGGTGGTCAGAATTCTCCGAGGAGAACTCGCGAAATCATGTGGACCGCTGGATCCTGCAGATCTGTGAGAAGGTTAAGGCTGAGTGCCTTTCAGCATTCAGAAAGCTCAGGAGAAGTAATTACTATTGGATGAGAAGCGTAAGGAGCCATTGATCTTGTGCTCAAAATCTACTATTTCGGGTTTCGGAGTTTGGAGTGACAAGTGATTTTGGAATCACTGCATCGCAAACTCCTGGTACGCGAAATTGTGCTAGCCGTTGGATTAGGGGAGGCTCACAACCGTTGATCCCCTTTGAAGTGGAATCTCGACATTTCAGTATTTCGGGGTTTGGCATACCGAGAATCTTGATGACAAGGAGCCAGAGCGCTTAGCATTGAAAATCCCGAAGTCACAAAACGTGACGTGCCTTGGGGTGAATTTCAGGATTTCGGCATTTCGACACTTTGGGTGTCAGGAAGTAGAGGAGGCAGTGATCTTTGGAATCGAGAGTTTCAAACTCCTGGTTCATGAAAAGCCGAAAGATCCAGAGTCGTCGGATTGTGGAGGATCTCATCCGTAGATCACGTTGGAGGTGAGGTTTTTGAAATTCGAAGATCGGAGTTTCGGGAGGTGAAGAACCTTTCTACTGTGGATCTTGCAAGTCGTAAAATTCCGAAGAGTGAAAGGGAAAATTCTCGAAAACATTGAAGGACAATAGCCACGGGCCCAATTGGGTTTTGGGATTTTGGGAGTCGAGAGGTAGAGTTGTATGTCAACGCAACTCCCAAAATCGCGAAAAGGAAAAAGCCGAAAGGTGGGTCCCAAACATTAGTCAGAGGAATACGTGTGATGGAAGTCAAGGGAGTGGTCAAGCTTCAGGGAAAATCCTGAAAGACCTTCGATCTTGCCAAAAAGGGGAAATTTTGGAAAACTGGGAAATCATAAGAAAAGAAGAACAAGTGTTGGTCGATCACTCAAGTCCCGAAAAGCCGAAATAAGTGGCAACAAGAGGCATGTGTTTGGTGCATTGAAGGAGTCAACCCTCATTGACGTTTCGAGTTTCGTAGGTTGAAGAGACAAGGGGATCGACAATAGGATTCACGAAATCGCGAAATCCAAAATCCTGAAAAGGAAAAAGCCTCGATCACATTTGTTGGTCGGTTGTGGAATTAATGCCAGTGTTTGATCATGTAGGCATAACTCAGAAGGACCTTTGGAATACACCTGTTTGTGTGTGTGTGAAGTATTCCCTGTGGGGAAACCAAAGATTCAATCAGACTCAGGGGAATATTTGGAATGATCCTAAGACCAGGAGGTCGCGCAGAACCTACTGAGGCAGGGGGTGTTGCGTCAATGTGGTATCAGAGCTTGATTTTTTCTATATACTTCAGGCAGAGGGAGCTAGAGGAAAAGGAGTAGTCTAATACACATCAAGTTTGGTATCAGAGCTACAGAACAAGTTCTTTTCTTTCTGTAGCAGAGAAAAGAGGAACATTTTACAACCATGCCACCGAGAATAAGAGACAGGCCAATGCCAATGCCTGATCGAGCAAGAGAAAGAGAAATGTGCGAGTTACGTGACACTTTTGATGCCATGTAGACAACACAAAGGAGCACAGTTGAAATTGTGGATATCTGTGAGGCCGAAAGTGAAAATGAAGCTGGAAACAAAGGAGAAGAAGTTGCAGTCGAAGATGTTGTGGATGAACGCTTATTCAGGGTTGTTGCAAGGATAGGTGCCAGAGAAAAAATGGACATTCCAGTGTATGAGGGAAACCTAGATGTTGAAGAACTTCTATACTGGATTAGAGCTCTGGATAAATACTTTGACTATGAGGATGTTGAGGAAGACAAGAAGGTCAAACATGTCGTTACTAGACTTAAAGGGTATGCAACACTATGGTGGGATGAACTGCAGGCTGATAGGCGTTGTAAAGGAAAACATAAAATCAAGAGATGGGATAGAATGGTTGCAAATATGAAAGCCAAATTTATACCCAGGGATTATCAAATCACTCTGTTTCGGAGGATGCAGAATTTGAGACAGAAGCTGATGTCAGTGAAATAATACATTGAAGAGTTCTACAATATAAACATCAGAGCAGGTCATCGGGAAAGTGATGATCAAGAAGTTGTCAGGTACATGAATGGTCTGCAATATGACATTCAATATGAGATGAGCATGATGACCATTCGAAATGTGGAAGATGCTTATCATATAGCTCTGAAAGTTGAAGAGAAGCTGAGTCGGGAACACGGTCAAAGAGGTCGAGGTAGAAGTCAAGCCAGAGGCAAAACAATTTCCTAAGACAGAACTCAGAAATCTAAAGAAGAGGGAAAGAAACCTCAAACTCAACATGAGAGAGGAGGAAGCTCACAGAGAGGGAAATATGCTGATAGAAATACTTTTCCTAGAGCTAGAGGAAGAGGAAGAGGCAGAGGCGGTGAAGTAAAATGCTTCGTCTGTGGAAGATTTGGACATAAATCCTATGAGTGTCCAGATAAGAATAAATATGGTGGTGAAACTCACATTGCCAAATCTCAAGGGTGGAATGTTGAGGTAGAAGACGCTGAGGGCAGAAGATATTTGATGATGAGGAAAGTTCTCTTAAAGCCAGAGGAGGAGGCCGAGAATCCAACCCAAAGAAACAGTCTGTTTCAGACTGCTTGCAAAACCAAAGACAGGGTATGCAAGGTCATAGTGGACAGTGGTAGCACAGACAATATCGTATCTACAGAGATGGTGGAAAATCTATAGCTGGAGATTGTTGTACATCCAAGCCCATACAGAGTTTTGTGGCTACAAAAAGGACATCAGGTAAATGTCACTAAATAGTGTTTAGTTGAATTTAAAATAGGAGGATATAAAGATGAAATATTATGTGATGTCATTCCCATGGATGTTTGTCATCTATTTCTAGGTAGACCATGGAAATATGACAGGAACGTGATTCATGATGGGAGAAAGAACACGTACACCCTGGAGAAAAATGGTAGGACTCACATGTTGCTGCCGATTAAAAACCAAGAGGTGAAAACATAGATGAGAAACACTGTACTTCTCATGAGTGGGAAGGAAATTCTTAAGGAGGTTAAGAAGAAGGAGGACACACAATTTATTGTGTTCAGGAAGCCCAAAATTGTTTTGACTAGTACGAGAATAGATGATCTACCGAAATAAATCCAGGAGTTGCTGGAAGAATTTACTGATATAGTAGTGGACGAACTACCTTGTTCATTGCCACCTATTAGGAGTATAAGCCATCATATAGATCTTGTACCTGGAGCCAATTTACCAAACAAAGCCACGTACAGGTTGACGCTGTAGGAAAATAAAGAATTCAAGAGACAGGTCCAAGACTTAATGGATAAGGGATTGATTCGAGAGAGCTTGAGTCCCTTCGCTATTCCAACAGTGCTCAACCCAAAGAAAGATGGAGGCTGGAGAATGTGTACAGACTCAAGGGAAATCAATAATATTACCATCAGATATAAATTTCCATTACCAATGATGGATGACTTGATGGATTTCTTAAGTGGAGCAAAGTTTTTTTCAAAAATTGATTTGAAAAGAGGGTATCATCAAATTCAAATGAGAGACGGTGATGAATGGAAGACAACATTCAAGACGAATGAGGGGTTGTATGAATGGATTGTCATGCCATTTGGCTTAACAAATGCACCCAATACTTTCATGAGGTTGATGAATGAAGTCCTGAAGGATTTCATAGGGAAATTCTTCATTGTATATCTTGATGATATATTAATTTTCAGCAAAACAGAAGTAGAGCACTTAAAGCATTTAGCTGCAGTAATGAAGAGATTACAGCAAGAGAAGTTTCTGATCAATGTGAAGAAATCATCATTTATGAGAACAAAACTCATTTATTTGGGTTTTGTTATCTCTGCAAATGAGTTGAAGATGGATCCAGAAAAGGTAAATGCAATTAAGAATTGGCCATCGCCAAAAAATGTGTTTGAAGTTCGAAGCTTCCATGGTTTGACAAGTTTCTATAGGAAATTCATTCAAAACTTCAATGGAATTAGCGCACCAATGATGGATATAGTGAAGAAAAGACATAAATCTTTTCACTGGATGGAGGAAGTAGAGAAGAGTTTCAATCTGTTGAAGAAGAGGATCACTAAGCAACCAATTCTGGTTTTGTCAGATTTCAGCAAGACATTCCAGGTTAGGTGTGACGCAAGTGGATTTGCAATTGGAGCAGTCTTGAGACAAGACGACAGGACGATCACATATTTCAGTGAGAAACTGAATGAAGAAAAGATTAAGTACTCAACATATGACAAAGAATTCTATGCAGTCATACAAGTGCTAAAGAAATGGAGACATTATTTGGTTCCTAAAGAGTTTGTTTTGTACAGTGATAATCATGCTTTACAATTCGTGACTCAACAGGAGAAATTGAACCAAAAACATGTTAAATGGGTTGAATTCATGCAGAATTTTACTTTTGTGATTAAGCATATTTTTGGAACTGCTAACAAAGTTGTTGATGCTTTGAGAAGGAAATGTTTGCTTATGCAGGAATTCAGAGTCAAGACTTTAGGTTTTGATAACCTTAAAGAAATGTACAGGGATGATCCAGATTTCAAGGAGGCATATGAGACATCTGAGAATCCAATTCTCAGGGACGGAAGCCAATGGACTAAATACATGATCTAGGATGGATTATTGTTCAGGGGAAATCAACTATGTATTCGAAAATACTCCATGAGGGAGAATCTGCTGAAAGAAAAACACAGTGGAGGATTGGTCGGACACTTCGGTCATGATAAGACATTCTCAAAGTTGAATGACTCATATTTTTGGCAAGGGATGAGTAAAGATGTTAAGAAATTTGTGGACAGATGCAGGATTTGTCAGCACACAAAAGGGAAAAGGCAGAACACAGGGTTATATCAACCATTACCCATACTTGAAAGGCCATGGGACGCAGTGAGCATGGATTTTATATTGGGACTACCAAGAAAACATAGAGGATATGATTCGATCTTTGTGTTAGTCAACAGATTTTCAAAAATGGCACATTTCATACCATGCCAGAAAACCAGTGACACAACTCATATCGCCAACCTATTTTTCAAAGAAGTCGTCAGACTTCATGGCTTGCCAAGGAGTATCATTTCTGATCGAGATACCAATTTCATAGGGCATTTCTGGAGGACCTTATGGAAGAAGTTGGGGACAATTTTGTCTTTTAGCTCAACATATCATCCTCAGATGGATGGATAGATAGAGGTCGTGAAAATAATCTTGGGAGATTTTTTAAGAAGCTTAGTGACTGAACACCACAGTCAATGGGATCACATTCTTCCACAGGTGGAATTCGCTTATAATGATTCACTTAACAGAAGCACAGGGAAGAGTCCATTCCAGATTGTATATGGAATGCAGTCAAGGGGAGTTTCTGAATTGAAAGATTCAGAACAAGCTGAATTCAGGAGTGCAAGTGCAGAAGACTTTGAATAAGGAATGAAGGAGATTCATAGCCAAATCAAGGAGCGATTGTAGAGTTCAAGTCAATAATACAAGCGGAGAGCAGATCAACACAGGCGATAACTTCAATTTGAAGTTGGTGATCTTATTCTTGCACACCTGAGGAAGGAAAGGTTCATAAGGGGAACATATAACAAACTGAAGATGAAAAAGATTGGACCATGTAAGGTCATAAAGAAATTTGGGGCAAATGCATATGAGATTGAATTACCTGATGGGATCAGAATCTCACCGATATTCAATGTTGAGGATTTGTAGCCTTATAGAGCTGAAGAAGCAGAAGCAGAGAAGGAACAGAAAGAGATTCAATGGACAAAACAAATGCCTGTAGCTGAAAAGCCACAAATGGAAGGCATAATTGACAAGAGGATTAACAGAAAGACCAGGAGGAAAGAGTATTTTGAATACTTGGTCAAATGGAAGGGACATCCAGTCGAATATGCTAGTTGGGAAGATGAAGAAGAAATTCATAGGCATGGACAGACCATGCAAGAGATCATGAACAAGAGTTCATGATAATTTTCAAGTGAGGGAGTATGATGCAGAAGCATCGTAAGCATATAGCCAAGCAAGCATAAAGGCATAAGACAGTTGTAAAAGCGTGACACACATTTTACAAATTTTGAAATGTTTTTGAAAAAATAATGAGCATATATTAATGTAGTAGTTAAAGAAAGTGTACTTGCATGTTGTAAGCAGATCTTGAGCGATTTCTCTCATCTGTTGGGTGTAATAGACATTAAGTCTGTTTAATGAAAGTAGGTAGATTTGAATTAAGAGATTAGACAATTTTAGAAGCATAGGAGGGAAAAAGGATATAGACACCCTCACCCTTGTATTATTGTATCATTAGAATATAAGAAGAGAGATTTCATAAGTTGTTGAGTTGTAGCAGAGAGCTATAGAGAAGAACCCATGTACAGGAGCACTTGAGTTAATATATGAAGCTTTGACTCAATTTTCATGGTGTTCTGATGGTTACTGTTTACATTTGATAAATGGTATACTTACAGTTGATTTATTTCTCCGTTTATGTATTTGTTCAATGCTGGGTTAAATGTGTGATTTCATGTTAAGTATATGAATTATGAGAGAGGAGAAGAATGAGTTTCAATTGTTTCTCATCCTGAGAGTTCCTGCAAGGAGTGCAGTGAAACATTTGCAAGGTGTGCGTTGACAAGAATTTGAGTTTTATCTCAGAAAGATCAGGAGAGATATCATTGTTCTCATACCAGCAGAAGTGCAGGTGAAGCACATAGCCGTGAAAGGCATGCGCAGGCTAGTTGAAACCTTAAAATTTATAAACTAAGGTGAAGGTGGGAGGAATGATGTTGCAAAGAGTGCATAAAGTCGAGGACTCAAATAACCATAGGTTATTTGAAAGATTGCCGCAAGGAGTGCAAGCATGATCTCTCTTGGAGATTTAAGTCCGCAAGTGAAAGATCAGGAGGGATATTACCTTTGAAGTGTTCAAAGGGAGACAAAAGTTGAAAGCATCTCATAAAAGACAAGTTCAGGAGAGAGAACACCGATTCATCTCACAGAAGTCATTGAGGAGTGAATCGGGCCATCGAAACTCTCTGAGGAGAACTTGTGAAATCACGTGGACCGTTGGATCTCACAGATCTGTGAGAAGGTTAAGGTTGAGTGCCTTTCAAAATTCAGAAATCTCAGGAGGAGTAATGACCGTTGGATGAGAAGCATCAGGAGTTGTTGATCTTGTGCTTGAAATCTACTATTTCGGGTTTCGGAGTTTGGAGTGACAAGTGATTTTGGAATCACTGCATCGCAAACTCTTGGTACACGAAATCATGCCAGCCATCTGTTGGTCACTATAATTGCTTAATTAATTTTAAACAACCAAGTGAAACATAAATTATCAACTTAGGGAAGTCTTTTGTTTCAAAGATAGCTGCGCACTATATATGCTCAATTCCAAAAGCACTTAGTGTTGTAGTAAATAAATCATTCTATCTATACTTGCTGAAGTGAACTGAAGTTCTGAATTAAATCACAGGAAAGAAATCTC
>ML795743.1:236246-251112 GCA_009831015.1 Picea engelmannii
GTGTTTCAGCATCGTGGCGGCCTCCTCTGTGTCTCAGCATCTGCACTTCTGAACTGTGTAATTGCTCCGTGTTTCGGCTTATGCGTCCTCAGATTGTGTAGCAGCTCCGTGTTTCAGCATCTGCATCTTCGGACTGTGTAGCAACTTCTGTGTTTCAGCAGCGACTTTAGATAGTTCTGTGTTTCAACATCGGCCTTGAATACTATTCTGCAAATATGGATACTTATGCACTTCTAATCAATGGTTAGGTTCAAAAGTAATGTAAAGTATTACGCAAAATGGATTAAACATATAGTGATGAGAAAGGACGTTGTATACCTTGGAGTGATCAGATGAAGTGATAATATGAGTCTAAATATAGGTGATGAAGGGTATAATAATGGCAAAAAGTATGGGCAAAAAGGTACAATATGTGGTCCCAACACCATCATATTAGGGGAGGCTCACAGCCATTGATCCCCTTTGAAGTGGAATATTGACATTTTGGTATTTCGGTGTTCGACATACCGAGAATCTTGATGACAAGGAGCCAGGGCACTTAGCATTGAAAATTCTGAAGTTGCGAAATGCGACGTGCCTTTGGGTGAATTTCGGGATTTCGACATTTCAACACTTTGGGTGTCGGGAAGTAGAGGAGGCAGTGATATTTGGAATCGAGAGTTTCAAACTCTCGGTTTGAGAAAAGATGAAATATCCAGAGTCGTCAGATCATGGAGGATCTCAACCGTAGATCACATTGGAGGCAAGGTTTTGGAAATTTGGAGATCAAAGTTTCAGGAGGTGAGGAACCTTTCTGTTGTGAATCTCGCAAGCTGCCAAATTCCAAAGAGTGAAAGGGAAAATTCCCCAAAACATTGAAGGACAATAGCTGCGGGCCCAATCGGGTTTCGGGATTTCAGGAGTCGAGAGGTAGAGTTGCATGTCAACGCAACTCCCAAAATCGCGAAAAGGAAAAAGCCAAAAGGTGGGTCCCAAGCATTAGTCGGAGGAATACATGTGTTGGAAGTCAAGGGAGTGGTCAAGCTTCAGGGAAAATCTCGAAAGACCTTCGATCTCGCCAAAAAGGGGAAATTTAAAAAAAACGGGAAATCATAAGGAAAGAGGAACGATTGTTGGTCGATCACTCAAGTCCCGAAAAGATGAAATAAGTGGAAACAAGAGGCATGTTTTCGGTGAATTGAAGGAGTCAACCCTTATTGACATTTTAGGTTTCAGAGGTTGAAGAGATAAGGGGCTCAACAACAGGATTCATGAAATCACAAAATCCGAAATCTTGAAAAGGAAAAAGCCCTCATCACATTTGTTGGTCGGTTGTGGAGTTAACGCTGGTGTTTGATCACGTAGGCATAACTTAGAAGGACCTGTGGAATACACCTATTTGTGTGTGTGTGAAATATTCCTTGTGGGGAAATCAAAGAGTCAATCAGACTCAGGGAAATATTTGGAACGATCCTAAGACTGGGAGCTCGCGCAGAACCTATTGAGGCAGGGGGTGTTGTGTCAACATGTAGTTTCGGCTTCAATTCACATTGTCAACTTCAAAATTTCATTTCTTCTCAATCATGAGGATCCACATGACATGCCACATACCACCAGAAGTGGAATGACTTATACTATCCATCCATGTGTGTTGTATCTGCATGTGTAATTTCCTTCATGTCTATCTACTTTGATCAAATTTGGGGTCTGTTATAACCCTATAATTTATAGGATCAACTGGTGACTGAGATGTTATCCCTTTACTGTGTTTGGTTGCCAAATAATTTTCCATTCTGTAAATAATTTGAGAAAAAGAAAGAAAAAGAAAAAGAAAAGAAAAAGAAAGAAAAAGAAAGAAAAGAAAAAGAAAATGAGAAAAGAATAAAAGAGGGCATAAAAGAAATTGAGTAAAGCCCCATGCAATAACAATGACCTGATCCATACAGTTTAAGCATGTCCAAGTCCTTTCAAATAGATGTTTATAGTATTAGTGAATAAGCTTGGCTAAACTTTTTAATCTTAGGCAAGTAGTTTAGGTTAGCTACTGAAAAAATTTGACCAAACTGCCTAATCTTGGTCAAATAACCCTAGGGTAGAGTAATTTCTTAGTCCAACAATTTAATCTAGGCTAAATGTCATAAGTAAGTAGGTTAGAGCATAGGTTAGTTGGTTTTATTTTAATAAAACATGCATGATGATCAATGTTGAACCATATCTTTGATGTTTGAAAGTTGGATGCCTAACCCCCATGGTGACAAAAAGTAAGGAAAGCTGGGCAGACCCACATAAAGCACTTGTCCTAAGCTTGCGGAGAAAATATGATTTTTGCACTAGAAGATTAAAGAAAGTGCACAGAGGAACGATTGAGGTGTTGGCGCTCAGATCTACGATCAACAATTTTTTCCAGACCCCCTCAACCGTTCTACCTTTAATGGGGGGGGTCTAGAATTATGGGTAACAAGAGTGTGCATCTGAACGGTTGAGGCATTGGTGCCCAAATCCACAGGCGAGATTAAATTTCAGACCCCCCCGACCATTCTACCTTTAACGACGGGGAGGGGGGGGGTCCAATTCTTTTTTTAAATGTTGCACTCAGATCTACGGTCCAGTGGCAGGTGCACCGATGGACGACTGACGACATTTTTTGAACCCCCCCAGACCGGTNGGGGGGGGGGGGGTTCTGAATGAAATGGTTTTCTGGCAGGCTCCCTCTGCTAACGTGGCAAGAATATATTGCACCAGACTCCCACCACTTACCACAAACCATCTTACCACTTTCTTGGCATACCCCTGCCGTCCCATGACATCATTTTTCCACTATCTTCTCCTAATGGTCCCATCTCATAACTCTGTCAGTCCTTTCCCCCTACTCACCTGTCATAGGTCCCTTCACCATTGTTGGTCCTCAATCAAACACCCTCCATGTCACCCGGTCGTACTCGTCACTTGTTTTTTACCTTCCATCTCACGCTCCAAAGGACCCGTTGGCCATTTATTACAGGCTAACTTATCCGTTAGCCTGTTGATCTATTCCCCCCATGCCCAACAGGTATCCGTTTGCTCAAAACTAACTTTTCTCCTCATTCTCCCATTTCTCATCTTATCCCCACACCAGAAAGTGTTTCCTTGTCCTCTCTCTGATTCAGTCAGCATCCCAAAACCACATCCATTCCCACTAACGTTTTTGTTTGAATTGCAGGTACTTTGCACAACGATGGCGCCAAAATCCAAGAAAGAATAAGCTGAGGAAACTCCTTTCCTCCCACCTCCTATTGGCCTCGACAGGATCCCCTTGGCCAAAAAAGATAATGTAATCTCAGATACAAGGTGCGAATTTGACTTTGCGGATTTGCAGTCATGGCTCATAGACACTTTCTTGGATCAGAGCAACGAAATTGGGCTCTAGGAGTCCAATCTTCCTCTATATATTTTCCCCTAGGTCCATCATTTCCCTGAATTTGCCCTCAAATTCTAGTCTCATTACCTCCATGACCAGAGAACCATAGTCTCATCATGGGGAGAAACTTTTTTCTTCATCACAACAGAGGCCATTGATCAGATGATGTAGATACCCAGAAATGAATCTGGCTCTCCTTTTAATATTGAAATCATAATAGAGTTATACCAGAAACTATCTTTCCCTTAGAGAGGCCATATTTTTGAGCTTTTCCTCCCACCATATCCTTAGCTTCCCAAGTCAAATCCCCCATATCCTTCCTCCATGTTCTTAGAAAAGGGCAACTAAGTTATTTCATCGCTCTGTTCTCTGCTTGGTTATTTTTCAGACGAATGGGTGGATGAACCTATATTGGGTTTTCTGTCCATTTTCTCTACAGAGGAAAGGCCCACCATTTAGTTCGACTATAGTACTTCCCTTGCGGAGAGTATTCACGAACAACTTTCAAAATTCGCTACAGAGGGCATGTTTCGGTATTCCTCCATACTGGCTTACATGTTCATCTTCTTCCAAGAGGACAAGTTCTTTTTCTTGATGCAGAAAATGGACAAGAACGAGAAGTCACAGGTGGTAACATCTTGGACTTCGTTGCTCAGTCGAAATTCCATGGATTTCAGTTTCAAACAGTTCATCGAGCAGTTCTACCACCCAGTGGTGAGCATGCTCAGTGGTAGACTAGAACCAAGGATAAATGAGGAGATTCAGAGGATCTTACACCTCTCATACCTTGCAAAAACTGGAGATTGGTATCTTTACAAAAATCACACTGAGATCAGAGTATATGGATGTGAGGTAGCTCCATACAAATTTCCCAAGTATTTACCCATGAGGATATTTTCCCTGGAGTACATAAGACAAATGATAAACTCAGACGACATACACTTTATGTCTCTAAAGAAGAAACAATAGCTCAGGATTAAAGGGAAAATAGGGTCTTTTATCTGCAATAGTCGAGGCGCCAGGGAAGAGGCAGACAGACTTTTGAAAGAAATGAAGTTCAAAGTTAGTTTCCTATGGCACTATGATCCATGTGGGATAATTTTAGAGATGAGGGGTAAGAATAAAAATGTTCCATATGTTCATATACCCAAGCTTGAGGTAGAAAGGTTCGCGAATCAAACGAAGTGGGAGCCAAACACTCTGGAAGAGATAGAACAGCCAGATCCTTCAGTTACTATCTTGCAAACAACCACACCATAGGATCCAAAGGAGAAAATACCCAGGAAGGATACTTCACCTTCTGTCACCGAAGTCTCAGCTGAAGTTTTCCAATTACATACCAAAAGGCCAAAATCTAGTCATACAACTGACACGGCTGGCGAAAAGGAGACCCAATACACTACGACTATGAAAGGTGATTAGTCACCTCTTGTCACAAGTAGTGAGAATATCATGTCTACAGTTTCGTCCAAGAATCCGATAGATACTTCACTAGTCGACCAATAGAGTAAAGGAGGACCAAAGTTGAGTACTTTTTAGAAATATGACCTGATCCAAAAGAGGAATCAGACGCTGACCAACAGTACTTATGCTCAGTTTTGGAAATAGACATCCATTGCACAACACAGACTGTTGTCTGTGTTTGATACAGAGAAGGGTAGAATGCACATGGCTTTTCTGCAGGCACAGATGCCCGATCCAAAGGCAATTACTGATTACAAAAGGGCAACATTCGAGTTCCACAACAGAGATGTGCACCCGACTGATCAAATGGATCTTCACAGGAAAACTGGAGAAATGGTTTTCTCCACTTTGGCAACTGCTTCTACTTCAGCTGCTAAACTAAAAGTCTCTTTGAGCAATGTATAGACACAATTAAAGTTAGAAAATATATCATCCTTTGCAATGGATAACATAATTAAAACGTTGGAAGAATTGGTCCTCAAGATCGGGTATGAACCCTTGAATGTGAAAGCACTCGAGGAGATGCTTAAAAAGAAAAATGTTGATATAGCATCTCTGAGGAAACAACTGAAACTGCCACCAACGAAATATGCACAGACAAAGGAGATAGTTGAGACAGAAGGTGAGAAGGATGAAATGCTCAAGTTGATCATGGAGTAGAATGCACAGTTGAAAGAGATGGAAGCAAAACTGGAAAGGTTAGTGAAGGATAAGGAACAATCAACGCCTATGGAGGTCATTCCATTGAGCTTAGTTCCACTCACAGATGTAAGCACAACATCCATAGCAGAAATTTCCTCATCAACTCCACTGATAGCTTTGGAAAAGACAGTAGAACTAGAAAAATCCATGGAGGAGATGAACTTGCAAGAGACAAAAATTAGCAGACTTAAAAAGGAGATTGAGAACCTCCAGGAACTTAAGTATTCTTACAAAACCAGCTACTCCATGGAGAAACAAATAGTAGACAAGCTCAAACAAGAATTACAACAGCTTCAAAAGAAAACAGTGGCAGGCAAGACACTTGTTGAGGCCAAGGAAAATATCTGGATGGATATCTCCAAATCCATAAACGAAATATGGCCTATGGTGCAAATCATGTTCGAGAAAAATGAACTAGTATAAAGGAGTAGGCAGGCTATTGAGAAAATAAGAGGAGAGATGGGAGAAATGCCCACAGAAGCCACTAAGATCATTAAATTCCTAAATTCCAAAACCAGGGAAGAGTTAGAGGATTTGAAGATGGAAGACAAAATGGAAACCATCATCGAATTTAAGAGGGTTATGGCCAAAAGAGGGCTAATGCTGTAGTTGGAAGAGAAAGTCCAGACTATGGACGAAGGAGTGCAAAGATTTTTCAGAAAAATCAAAGCTCTGCAGAAGAAAGGACTCCCTGTCTTAAGGGTCCTAAATGACAAGTTAATGACCCTTCCTGATTATAAATAGAAGTTGGACACAATGGCCAAAGATAGTTCTAAATTTTCGGGAATACAGGGCAGCATAACAGGCAAGGCATTCTTAGAAACCTTGCAGCCAGACATCAAATTACAACATGAAATCTGGTATATTTTCATCTTCAAGCCAACTTTTTCCAAGTATACAGTGATGGATGAAATATACAGAAGATTGCTCAAAGTCATCATTCCTAGTCAAGTACGATGGGAAGAGCTATGCAATCCGATCGAGTAAGAGATGAGGTGTCCAAGTCTAGTTAGTAATACGATCAGACAAAGTCATGCAGATGACTCACCAACGGTTTTCCCTAGAAATTAGCAAGAAGATTTCAACACATCATCGATAGTTCCTGATTTTTTTTATCTTGTTGAGTTAGTTAGTTAAATTTAGGATCTACCACATTTAGATCTTTAATGACAGGATCATATGTAATTTTGATTATAAATACTTTGAACTTTGAAGTACGAAGGGTTGATCTTTACACCCTGTAAGCCATAAAGACTGTAATTGTTTATTAAGAGATCTTCCAGTAATACAAAGAGACGTTTTAAAGGATTGTCACGTGTTATTCATTGGTGATGTTTATGTCTCTGTGTTAAATGTTTTTCTCGCTCAGTCGTCATATTGTTTTTTTTCTAATCTGATCTTTTAAAAGTAGCATATGTTGCAGGATTTATCTTTGTATACCCTATCTCTGACTTTAAAGATCTAAATGTTTGTCTTCTAATGTTATAGTGAAGAAATTATTAAATGCTTCTTTACTTTAATTGATTTTCTCATCTTTTATGTTATCCATCACTTTAATGCCAAAGAATACAATGAATGCATTACCTTGCCCCTATGAAAAGAATATTTTTATTCTTGTTCAGATTTCTATCCTTATAATACATACCCCATAGCCCAATGGATGCGTAAACCCTATTTCAGCCAACTTTACAAAAAAGAAAAACAAACCATTCAATCTTATTCTGCTTAACTAACCTAATATCTTAAAGTTAAAACATATCTAAATCTTACAGAGAGATCCCTGTCTGAAACTGGCAAGGCTAGATTCCAGTTTCGAAGTGGTTGGATAAAGTTACCTCTGGAAAATTTCTTCTACCCTGACAACCTCAGGGAATTTACAGATTGATAACATAGTGGCGACTGTACTGGGGACCTGAACAAACTTTCAATCCCATGATTTATTTTCCCTAGAAGAAAACTTTATTTCTGAACTAATCGTAAATCTGAGAAAGAGATAATGTTCAGAGGTTGTTAAAAGTTTGTACATAGAAATTTAGGATTCATGAAATAAAAATATATAAAAAAATAAAAATCGGGCTCCTAAAAGAGCTTATACTCGATCTCACCCAGATCCAGAACCTGCAGAGCAATTGATAATCCAGAGCAGTTACTAAGAAAGAAGACCATTGCAGAAGGTTCAGGGAGTCATAGTCCCCTTCAAAGGTCCCTTTCTCTTCCAGAAAAACTTGTTGCCCTCCAAGATTTCAAGTTTGACACCACTTTTGAACAAATTCTGTTTAGAACGAAATCTGATAGCTTTGTGACTGAAACCTATTTAGATCAAACCATCCTACAACCCCATATCCCTGAAATACTATCTCCCAGGGCTGACCTTGATCAAAGATTCCTTGAGGAATTTGACAAGCCAGAAATTTTGGTAGCAAATCTCAATCAAGCTTTACACCAAACCCACTTCCAACAGTCGGTCAAACTTTCTTCCATAACTGTTGTTGCAGCTTCTGTAAAACCTCAACCCACTCACTCTGTACCGGTTAGTCCTCCATCCTCCACATCTCCTGTCAATTCCCCACCCATCATCCAGGTTGTTGTCCCACCTCCTCCACCTATCATGGCAGCCAGATATGATCCTTTGGTGTTGGCCTCACCTTTACACGCTATGCCCCAAGACTATCAAACAAGACTTCCAAAGTTTGATGGTACTGGGCCCTTGAATGCACAATAATACGTTGATAAAATGAATGACTATTTTGACTTGTAGAAAGTGGATGAAGTTGACATTCTAATGAGACTATTTGCGCAGAGTCTGACTGGGGACATTAAGAAATGGTACAAAGGCTTACGTTCTGCTTCTGTGGTCGACCTTACCGCGTTTCAAATAAGTTTTTTGGAAAGATGGGAGGTAAAGAATAATCCTCTTCAGATCTTGTTAGAATATGAAAGCATCAGAAGGAACCAAGGAGAGACAGTATAGGACTACTGGACCCACTTCAACAATCTGTACAATGCGATTCCATCCGATATCAAACCCCCACAAGGTTTGGCATTGATAAAATTCCCTAACGATTTTGATGCTGATATGTCATATCAATTAAGAGAAAGAAAATCTACCACTCTGGAGGACATGCAAAAAAGTACAGTAAGTGTAGAGGCCAACCTATTAGCCAGAAGGGCACGACAGAGGATGGAAAGGAGAGTCATGATTAAATAGGAACCTACCACATCCTCTTCTGACACCAAACTAGATTCCTTAGCCAGAGAAATGGAAACGATGATGGAGAGACTTACTATAGCCAAAAGAAATCCTCCTAGAGATAACCAAGTTGCTCCACAAATTTTGAATCCTAACTTCAGAAGAAATCCTCCTCAAATCAGGTAGAGAGATCCTAGGGATCAAAGGGAATAGAGGGGTCCTAATAAACTGATTAGACCACCCCTACAAGAAATTTATACTGATGAAAGTGAGGAGACAAATGAAGAATTATATGACATGCATATAAACCTCATGGGCGTTCACGACGACGAAGCCATATTCCTCACTCAGGAAGAGTAAAATTTTTTACTTCTTTCTCTAACAGAGTTAAACAAGGAAGCTGAGGAAACAGAAAAATAGGCATTTGAAGACACCATTATGGAGGTACATAGGCAGTACAATCTGAGGAGAAAAAATACAAATGAAAATCCCCCAAAGAAGGTAACCGAAACGAAGAAAATAGTCGAAACCAATAAGACCTCGGGACCTTCTACCAAGAAGATCCCTGAGAAAGGCAATGTTGAATCTCCTGCAAAAAGAAACCCTACCATTTTACAAAGATCAACGTAGACTGAGGTTTCATCAATTAGTCAACCAAGTACTTCTTCCCAAAAAACTATGGTAGACAGATCAAAATTGCTGAGCCTAAGAAGAGAACCCACTACTTTCAGCCTTGAAGGGGAATTATCCAAATTGAAGATTCCCATTCCCCTTTCCAAGCTGATGAGTAAGAATGCTTACCGATCGTAGGTGATCAAAGTGATGAGCATCGAGCTAGATATAGGCATGAAGGCCTTGACTGTTGGATCAACAAATCATTCAGACATAGTAAATCTTACGGATGATCAACTTGAAATCTTGTTTGGCCCTGAAGTTGATGGTCAGATCGAAACCAATGTTGTCGCTCCTTTTCACATCAGCCTTAATATACATGACTTGATTCTGCACAATGCTATGTTAGATTCAGGTGCTTCTCACAACCTTATGCCTAAATCAGTGATCGAAAAGTTGGGACTCGAGGTCACCAGACCCTGCAAAGATTTGCACTCTTTTGACTCCAACAAAATTATATGTATCGAGTTGATCAAAGACTTATGTATCACCCTAGTTCAGATTCCAACAAAAAACATGGTTATGGATGTTGTGGTTGCTGACATTCCCCCTAAATATGGTATGTTGTTGTCTAGATCTTGGGGGGGCAAGTTGAAAGGAACTTTGCAATTGGATATGTCGTATGCCACTATCCCAGTATTCAGACAACAGAGAAGACTGTACAGAGAGACGCTGATGAAATATATGGTCAGTAGCCAAGAAAGACCACATAACTACCCTCTATACTCTACACACTCTTATTCATCCTATATAACGACGGTGATATGGAAGAACAAGATGCTCAGCTGGAAGAAGATACACTTGATCTGAAAGAAGGCCAGGAAATCACTAAGGCAAAAGGAAAGGAAATTGTAATGAGTGAAGAATTTCCAGCAGAGTTTTGGAGCATGGACTTCGATGGAGTTGTGAGAAAAGAAGGAGTTGGGGCAAGATTTTGGTTGCACAATAACAAAACAAGGTATTCAGAAGGTCATTCTTACAAACTGAATTTGCAATGCACTAACAACATAGCCAAGTACAAAGCTTCGATGATCAGTCTGAAACTACTGAAGAAGGTTGGTGCAAAACAAATCATGCTAAGAGGTGATTCTGAATTAATTATCAAACAAATTAAAGGTGAGTATGCAGAAAAACATCCCAGGCTTAGAGCTTATAGGAATGTTGTTTTGGATTCCCTTCAATGTTTCACAGAAATCGATTTGCAGGTGATGCCCAGGGGACAGAACATTTTAGGAGATGGGTTAGCTACAACGACAGCTACATGCAAGATACCTTTTCGTTCCACTCACCCATACACAATAGAGGTGAAGTGCAGATAAACTATCCTGGACAACATCAGATACTGGCAGGTATTTGGGAACGACGATCAAATTGAAGATTTTCTACAATGTAAAAATGATTTCGAGTGTACAAATATAGAGTTAGAAAATGATGATGAAGATGTAAATAAATTCGTTTTTGGATTCATAAGAATTAAGTGAAGATGAGATAGATTCTGATGTTTTGCACTTAAAGAATAATGTGTTACCTAGGGGTGTAGTTCCATTAGAAGACCTATTTGATTTTAATGATGTGAAGAAAAAAACCCAAAATTGAAGCTAGTGGTAAAAAGGTTGAGGACTGTACCATAGGGACAGAGGAGAAAACCAAGATGGTAAAACTTTCCAAATCTTTACTCCCTAAGCAGAAACTCAAATACATTGAACTTTTCAAAGAATATGTAGACGTATTTTCCTGGGGTTATGAAGATTTAAAATATTACGACACAAGCATCATACAACATAGGATCCCAATAAAAGAAGAACAAAAGCCTTTCAGACAGAAACTTAGGAGAATCAATCCCAAGTTACTTCCCCTGATAGAAAAAGAAATCAAAAAGATGTATGATGCTAAAATCATAGTTCCCTTAAGCTTTTCCAAATGGGTTTCAAATCTGGTTCTGACCCAAAAGAAAACTGGAGAAATCAGGCTTTGCATTGATTTCCGAAACTTGAACAAGGTTTCCCTAAAAGACAACTACCCATTGCCAAAAATGGACCACATAATGAAAAAGGTAGTTGGATCCAGCTGAATTTCCTTACTAGATGGTTTCTCAGGCTATAATCAGGTTCTCATTCACCCAGATGATCAAGAGAAAACAACCTTCACAACACCTTGGGGAACCTTCATGTATGTGAAAATGCCCTTCGGTTTGATGAATGATGGGGCCACCTTCCAAAGAGAAATGGGCATCGCTTTTGTGGATGAGCTTGGCAGATTTATTGTCATTTCTCTAGATGATGTAACTATTTATTCCAAATCTGACGAAGACCACTTACAACATCTCAGACGAGTGTTTGAGAAATGCAGGAAATTTGGGATTTCTCTTAATCCTAAGAAAATCCTTTTCGGATTAGAGGAAGGTAAACTCTTGGTAAACATAATCTCTAAGGATAGAATTAAGATAGATCCCAATAGAATAGAAGCCATTCAAAAACTGGAACATTCTAGGAATATCAAAGAGTTACAATCTTTCATTGGAAAAATAAACTTTCTGAGAAGATTCATACCCAACCTGGCCAAGCTTCTCAGGAACATCACCAAAATGTTAAAAAGGGACAAAAAAATAAAATGGAACATTGAATCCAAGTAGTCCTTTGAACAGGTTAAGCATGCACTCACACATGCTCTATTTTTTATCAGTCCTGACTTCACCAAAGATTTTTACCTTTTCTCTTTCGCTTCTGAACATACCATTGCAGTAGTATTACTACAGAAAAACAACGAAGGGTATGAACATCCCATAGCCCTTTTTAGTAAATCCTTAAGAGACGCTGCTTTGAATTACAAAATAATGGAGAAATAAGCTTTTGGTCCGGTAAAACCCATAAAATATTTTAGAGTCTATATTCTCCATTCCCACACAATTGCTTATGTTCCGAACATAGTAGTAAAGGACATTTTAACTCAGGACAATCCAGATGGCAGGAGAGGAAAGTGGATTGTTGTTATTCTAGAGTATGACATAGAGATTAATCCTACTAAACTGATTAAAGGTCAAGGTCTAGCAAAGTTAATGGCTGAATCTAATTTTCATGCTTTAGATATTAATTTCTTAGTTGTAGTAGATGAACAGGGAGAGCAGGCAACTCCAAGCGTGAAAGAGGTATTTATGAACTCTCCATGGTATGCATACCTTATATTTGTTTTTCATAACTTACAAGCTCCCCCTGGTCTGAAAAAAACTAAAGCTAGGTTTTTGAAATTGAAAACTTTAAAATTTTTCATTCTAGAAGGCCATCTTTATTGGAAGGATCTTGGAGGTATTTTGTTAAATTGCTTGTTAAAAGATGAAGCTGACAAATTCTTACAGTATTTTCATGCAGGATACTATGGAGGTCACCTAAGTTGGAAGACCGTAGCTAATAAAATTCTCAGAGCTGGGTTTTATTGGCCTACACTATTCGATAATGTGCAGAAGAAAGTAACTTCGTGCCATAGATTTCAAGTGTTTGAGGGCAAAAAGAAGCTCCTTCATTTTCCCCTGAAACCCATCTCTGTTGAAGCTCCTTTCCAACAATGGGGATTAGACTTTATCGGAGAGATACATCCTCCCTCTTTGGGCAAACACAAATGGATTCTTACTGCCACAGACTATTTCACAAAATGGATTGAAGTGGTACCAAGCAGGCAAGCCATTGATTCTGTCATTATTAAATTTATGGAAAATAATATTTTGTCTCACTTTGGGTGTCCAAGAAAAATCGTAACCGACAATGCAGCTGCTTTTCGATCTAAGAAGCTCATAGATTTTTCCAACCAGTATCATATCACTTTGGGACATTCCATAGCTCATTACCATGGGCTGGCTGAGTCATCCAATAAAACCCTGGTGAACATTATTAAGAAGACACTACAAGAAAACAAAAGGTCATGGCATAACAAGCTGGTTTTCTCACTTTGGGCTGACAGACTGACCACTAAGAGGTCACTTGGTATGTCTCCATATCAGTTGGTCTATGGCACTGAAGCAATTTTTCCTACCTCTTTAGGTGTTCCCGTCATGAAACTTCTGCAAGAGATGCAAGCCGAGATGAACGCCTCCCAAAGAAGGATAAACCAGATGATCCACTTGCAACAATCTAGAGAAGAATTATACAACAAGACTCAGGTTGTCCAGGAGAGCATAAAAAAGATTTTTGATAAAAGAAATAAAGAAGATGACTTTGAGCTAGGTGATCTGGTTCTGAGGTGAGATGCTAGAAATGAAGATAAGGGGAAGCATGGCAATTTTGATAGCCTGTGGAAGGGACCTTACATGATTCAAGCATGCAGAGGAAATAACGCTTTTCTGCTCAACAATAGCGATGGGACCAATTTTCCAAGAGGACCTCTGAATGGCAGAATGCTGAAACACTATTCACCCCCTCAGTAGAGGCCTTCAGTCACACTTTTCCATTGTACAAACCATTCCAGTTTTCTTACAAGTTTTTGAGTGGATAATTTTGATCAGATGGTTGAAGCCCACAGAGAAGGCCTTGAGCCATTGAACATTGTCATCAAAATTTTCAAAAATAAAAAAAATCAAACAACAAAGGAAACTGACGAGAAATTTTTCAGAACATCAGGAAGCAGGATTCTTGGCACTTCACAAGGAGAGTACCATCCCCAGGTGGAGCTACTGTTATAACCCTATAATTTATAGGATCAACTGGTGACTGAGATGTTATCCCTTTACTGTGTTTGGTTACCAAATAATTTTCCATTCTGTAAATAATTTGAGAAAAAGAAAGAAAAGAAAAAGAAAATGAGAAAAGAATAAAAGAGGGCATAAAAGAAATTGAGTAAAGCCCCATGCAATAACAATGACCTGGTCCATATAGTTTAAGCATGGCCAAGTCCTTTTAAATTGATGTTGATAGTATTAGTGAATAATCTTGGCTAAATTGTTTAATCTTAGCCAAGCAGTTTAGGTTAGCTACTGAAAAAATTTGACCAAATTGCCTAATCTTGGTCAAATAACCCTAGGGTAGAGTAATTTCTTAGTCCAATAGTTTAACCTATGCTAAATTTCATTGGTAAGTAGGTTAGAGCATAGGTTAGTTTGTTTTATTTCAATTAAACATGCATGATGATCGATGTTGAACCATATCTTTGATGTTTGAAGTTGGATGCCTAACCCCCATGGTGACAAAAAGCAGGGAAAGATGGGTAGACCCACATAAAGCACTTGTCCTAAGTTTGTGGAGAAAATATGATTTTTGCATTGGAAGATTAAAGAAAGCGCACAGATGAATGACTTGGGCGTTGGCGCTCAGATCTACGGTCAACAAGTTTTTCTGGACCCCCCCGACCATTCTACCTTTAATGGTGGGGGGGGGGGGTGTCCAGAATTATGGGTAATAAGAGCGTGCATCTGAACGGCTGAGGCATTGTTTCCCAGATCCACGACCGAGATTAAATTCCGGACCCCCCCCGCGACC